>NW_024121577.1:2854449-2981051 GCF_016745375.1 Pimephales promelas | reverse complement strand
GTCTAAGTCTCATGGCCCTCTATCAGAATCCAGAGTTTTGAGAAGATTGGGGATACTTAATTTTTCACCCAAAAAAAAAAAACGTAAGGGGTAACACTGTCGTTTTTTTTCTCGGTCGAAATTTTGAGTTTCGATATCTCAGCTCTGGAAGGGGTCTAGAGCCTCCATTTTTGCACTCAGGTCTAAGTCTCATGGCCCTCTATCAGAATCCAGAGTTTTGAGAAGATTGGGATACTTAATATTTTTCACCCAAAAAAAAAAAACGTAAGGGGTAACACTGTCGTTTTTTTTTCTGGTCGAAATTTTGAGTTTCGATATCTCAGCTCTGGAAGGGTCTAGAGCCTCCATTTTTGCACTCAGGTCTAAGTCTCATGGCCCTCTATCAGAATCCAGAGTTTGAGAAGATTGGGGATACTTAATTTTTTCACCCAAAAAAAAAAAACGTAAGGGTAACACTGTCGTTTTTTTTTCTGGTCGAAATTTTGAGTTTCGATATCTCAGCTCTGGAGGGGTCTAGAGCCTCCATTTTTGCACTCAGGTCTAAGTCTCATGGCCCTCTATCAGATCCAGAGTTTTGAGAAGATTGGGAGATACTTAATTTTCACTCCCCCCAAAAAAAACGTAAGGGGTAACACTGTCGTTTTTTTTTCTGGGTCGAAATTTTGAGTTTCGATATCTCAGCTCTGGAAGGGTCTAGAGCCTCCATTTTTGCACTCAGGTCTAAGTCTCATGGCCCTCTATCAGAATCCAGAGTTTTGAGAAGATTGGGAAACTTAATTTTTCACCAAAAAAAAAACGTAAGGGTAACACTGTCGTTTTTTTTTTCTGGTCGAAATTTGAGTTTCGATATCTCAGCTCTGGAAGGGTCTAGAGCCTCCATTTTTGCACTCAGGTCTAAGTCTCATGGCCCTCTATCAGAATCCAGAGTTTTGAGAAGATTGGAGATACTTATTTTTCACCCCAAAAAAAAAACGTAAGGGGTAACACTGTCGTTTTTTTTTTCGGGTCGAAATTTGAGTTTCGATATCTCAGCTCTGGAAGGGTCTAGAGCCTCCATTTTTGCACTCAGGTCTAAGTCTCATGGCCCTCTATCAGAATCCAGAGTTTTGAGAAGATTGGGGATACTTAATTTTTCATCCAAAAAAAAAAAACGTAAGGGGTA
Organism: Pimephales promelas; assembly: GCF_016745375.1. The sequence continues at coordinate 2,979,889 of NW_024121577.1, read as the reverse complement.
ACACTTTCGTTTTTTTTTCTGGTCGAAATTTTTGAGTTTCGATATCTCAGCTCTGGAAGGGTCTAGAGCCTCCATTTTTGCACTCAGGTCTAAGTCTCATGGCCCTCTATCAGAATCCAGAGTTTTGAGAAGATTGGGGATACTTAATTTTTCACCCAAAAAAAAAAACGTAAGGGGTAACACTGTCGGTTTTTTTTTCTGGTCGAAATTTTGAGTTTCGATATCTCAGCTCTGGAAGAGTCTAGAGCCTCCATTTTTGCACTCAGGTCTAAGTCTCATGGCCATCTATCAGAATCCAGAGTTTTGAGAAGATTGGAGATACTTAATTTTTCACCCGAAAAAAAAAAACGTAAGGGGTAACACTGTCGTTTTTTTTTTCAGGTCGAAATTTTGAGTTTCGATATCTCAGCTCTGGAAGGGTCTAGAGCCTCCATTTTTGCACTCAGGTCTAAGTCTCATGGCCCTCTATCAGAATCCAGAGTTTTGAGAAGATTGGAGATACTTAATTTTTCACCCAAAAAAAAAAAAAACGTAAGGGGTAACACTGTCGTTTTTTTTTCTGGTCAAAATTTTGAGTTTCGATATCTCAGCTCTGGAAGGGTCTAGAGCCTCCATTTTTTGCATTAAGGTCTAAGTCTCATGGCCCTCTATCAGAATCCAGAGTTTTGAGAAGATTGGGGATACTTAATTTTTCACCCAAAAAAAAAAAAACGTAAGGGGTAACACTGTCGTTTTTTTTCCGGTCGAAATTTTGAGTTTCGATATCTCAGCTCTGGAAGGGTCTAGAGCCTCCATTTTTGCACTCAGGTCTAAGTTTCATGGCCCTCTATCAGAATTCAGAGTTTTGAGAAGATTGGAGATACTTAATTTTTCACCCGAAAAAAAAAAACGTAAGGGGTAACACTGTCGTTTTTTTTTTCTGGTCGAAATTTTGAGTTTCGATATCTCAGCTCTGGAAGGGTCTAGAGCCTCCATTTTTGCACTCAGGTCTAAGTCTCATGGCCCTCTATCAGAATCCAGAGTTTTGAGAAGATTGGGGATATTTAATTTTTCACCCAAAAAAAAAATGTAAGGGGTAGTAGCACTGTCGTTTTTTTTTCTGGTCGAAATTTTTGAGTTTCGATATCTCAGCTCTGGAAGGGTCTAGAGCCTCCATTTTTGCACTCAGGTCTAAGTCTCATGGCCCTCTATCAGAATCCAGAGTTTTGAGAAGATTGGAGATACTTCATTTTTCACCCCCCCCCCAAAAAATGTAAGGGGTAGTAGCACTGTCGTTTTTTTTTTTCTGGTCGAAATTTTGAGTTTCGATATCTCAGCTCTGGAAGGGTCTAGAGCCTCCATTTTTGCACTCAGGTCTAAGTCTCATGGCCCTCTATCAGAATCCAGAGTTTTGACAAGATTGGGGATACTTAATTTTTCACCCAAAAAAAAAAAAACGGGAGGGGTAACACTGTCGTTTTTTTTTCTGGTCAAAATTTTGAGTTACGATATCTCAGCTCTGGAAGGGTCTAGAGCCTCCATTTTTGCACTCAGGTCTAAGTCTCATGGCCCTCTATCAGAATCCAGAGTTTTGAGAAGATTGGGGATATTTAATTTTTCACCCAAAAAAAAAATGTAAGGGGTAGTAGCACTGTCGTTTTTTTTTCTGGTCGAAATTTTGAGTTTCGATATCTCAGCTCTGGAAGGGTCTAGAGCCTCCATTTTTGCACTCAGGTCTAAGTCTCATGGCCCTCTATCAGAATCCAGAGTTTTTAGAAGATTGGAGATACTTCATTTTTCACCCCCCCAAAAAAATGTAAGGGGTAACACTCGTTTTTTTTCTGGTCAAAATTTTGAGTTTCGATATCTCAAGTCTGTAAGGGTCTAGAGCCTCCATTTTTGCACTCAGGTCTAAGTCTCATGGCCTCTATCAGAATCCAGACTTTTGAGAAGATTGGAGATACTTAATTTTTAACCCCCCCCCAAAAAAAAAAAAAAAACGTAAGGGGTAACACTGTCGTTTTTTTTTCCGGTCGAAATTTTGAGTTTCGATATCTCAGCTCTGGAAGGGTCTAGAGCCTCCATTTTTGCACTCAGGTCTAAGTCTCATGGCCCTCTATCAGAATCCAGAGTTTTGAGAAGATTGGAGATACTTAATTTTTCACCCCCCCCCCAAAAAACGTAAGGGGTAACACTGTCGTTTTTTTTTTCGGTCGAAATTTTGAGTTTCGATATCTCAGCTCTGGAAGGGTCTAGAGCCTCCATTTTTGCACTCAGGTCTAAGTCTCATGGCCCTCTATCAGAATCCAGAGTTTTTAGAAGATTGGAGATACTTAATTTTTCACCCGAAAAAAAAAAAAAACGTAAGGGGTAACACTGTCGTTTTTTTTTTTCGGTCGAAATTTTGAGTTTCAATATCTCAGCTCTGGAAGGGTCTAGAGCCTCCATTTTTGCACTCAGGTCTAAGTCTCATGGCCCTCTATCAGAATCCAGAGTTTTGAGAAGATTGGGGATACTTAATTTTTCACCCAAAAAAAAAAAAAAAACGTAAGGGGTAACACTGTCGTTTTTTTTTTTGGTCGAAATTTTGAGTTTCGATATCTCAGCTCTGGAAGAGTCTAGAGCCTCCATTTTTGCACTCAGGTCTAAGTCTCATGGCCATCTATCAGAATCCAGAGTTTTGAGAAGATTGGAGATACTTAATTTTTCACCCGAAAAAAAACCCCGTAAGGGGTAACACTGTCGTTTTTTTTTTCTGGTCGAAACTTTGAGTTTCAAAATCTCAGCTCTGGAAGGGTCTAGAGCCTCCATTTTTGCACTCAGGTCTAAGTCTCATGGCCCTCTATCAGAATCCAGAGTTTTGAGAAGATTGGAGATACTTAATTTTTCACCCAAAAAAAACAACGTAAGGGGTAACACTGTAAAATACTGGGAAAAACACAGTAAAATACTGGGAACACTGTTGCCAGTTATTTACTTCAATCTACAGTATGTTACTGTAAAAATACATGAAATTAAAACTCGAGTTAACTAATTTCACTTACAGAAACCGACTGCCTTAAAGGACAAGTTTGGTATTTTACAATTAAATCCCTGTTTTAAGATTGTTTCTGATGAAATAGAATTGTTATTTCATTGTTTCTTACATTGTTTCTGATGTAAGATTGTTTTTTGTAAGATTGTTCACCCCACCTTCACAATGGTTGCATAGGTGCACAGGAACAATCCTTTATAAAATGCATAAAACTTTAGTTTACAAAGACGTGAAACTCACCGAGTGGTCTGGGGAGTTCACTGATATGCTCAAACAAAAATCGCTGCAAAATATGCTTTCCAACAGGTTTTATCATAGTTTTTGTACAACTCCATTGACTTGTATTGTACTGTATGTTCTGTGATGTACAGTATTACCCTGCCACCGCAAACAGAAATGGGGTTGTTTGTATTCTTTCTGTAGTCTTATGCAGTCGCGATATCGTAGGCTACACTATACAAGTGGTTTGCTTGCAATTGGCAAAGGTACATTATTGCCACCAACTGGGCAGGAGTGTCTATTTTTCAAGCTCTCAACGGAAGAATGTACGGTTGTGAGGCGTTCGTAAAAATTGGTCTGTAGTTTTACCACTGTACATACAGTAACAGCACACAGCATATCATCAATGTTCTTCTCCTGGACTGAAGCACATGATCTACTCTTCAGCACAATGGTGATCCAAAAAACAAAATCTTACAGTAAACTATTTTATTTCTGTGTTCTGTAAAGCACTTTGGTCTGTCTGAGCGGCTGTTTAAATGTTCTATATAAATAAATGAACTTGAAACTACTGGCAACCGTGTTGCTGCATTGATACTCTGCGCTTTGGGGAATGCCTTCGGCATGATGCGTCTGAAGTCTGTAATGGATCTACTCCAATCTTGATTGGTGCTAAGTCTTTCGTCACTCACGATATTGCATGTGACGGTGATCCGGAAGCTATAAAACGAGATCGGAACATAGCCACGTCGGCTTTTGAAGGGTCGAAGCAAGTCGTTCTCAGGAGCGTGAAAATTTTGGCCGAGGGATGCAGCCTCTCGTTCCCCACTCAGGGAATGAGGTTACAATAGACCCCTTTAGCACCGACGTCACAGTTACGTCACGGCGCTAGCTGGAGGCAAAACAAAGTGAAAACTGGAGGCGGCCAATACAAACCAGCACAGATTTGGCTACATAATAAGGAGCTTAAATTAATTTTATTATTATTAAATGTCATCTTGTTGTATTGTTTGGTGGAAGAATTGATGAAAAATAAATATGCTGTATCTGGAATTTTTATTTCTAGAAAATATTCACATGATTAAAATCGCACCATCACTCTTTACATTGTCGTCGTCTCTGCGCTGGCTCGGCGGAACTGCAGATCGTACACACAAGTCTTGTACAGGACCATTCAGCGCTTACTTATAGGCATCTGAAGATTTATATGCCCTCAGTTTCTCTTTACGATCGGTTTCTCTATAAGGTAGGTGTAGAAGTCAGGCCACTCAACCGAGGTAACGTTAATCCTGTCAGGTCGTCTATGCATTGAGTGAGCATGTGAAGGCTACGGGTCGGCCAATCTGGTTCTGTCCGTTAAAAATAACTTTTGGAAATAACAATCGCGGTCCTGGACAGTGAGTGACCTTACACATCAAGATAAAATCTTATTTTCTTCAGTCATTGTTAAAAAAAACAAGCTAATAAACCTTGCTAACTAGCATTAGTGAAGCGGCCAGAGGGATTGTTCTGCCTCCACCTAAGCTCTACCCACATAAAAACGTCACCATGTTTATCAACTGAAAAGGGGTCTATCGTAACCTGAGACATTCTCTTTCACAAGGGAACTCCCGCTGCATCAATTCTCTATGCTTTGGGGAACAAATACCCACGCCGCCACACTGAGAGAAAAAAACGCCTTGGTGTGAAGTATCTGGCACACTCATGGACAATAGGACTGAGAAGGCAGATCCAACCTAGATTGTCATAAGATTTTGTGTAAGAAGGGGAGGTCTGGAGCTGGTGGCTCAATGGACCCCATGGATGGGAACCTCAGGCTGTAAAGAAATATTAGATCAGAGGTGAAGGCAAGAGCGCACCTCGTACATCAGTTATGAGAGGTTACCGTAGATAACCAACTGTCTGGTTACCGTAGATAACCAACTGTCTATTTGGAAAAAGGGGGATAGCTCCTAGCCCTTATCTAGATAGATCTAACTCCTCCTAGCCCAAGGCCTAACATAGGGGCCTCCAAGGCTACGACCTTGACTATCACACATGCGATGGAGGAATCTGATGCCTGATCATTACCTGAAGAATCATGATACTGCCTACAGACACCTCAATGTCAAGGCAGAAATAAAAGTAGAGTGGCTGCCGTGTCATCACGTAAGATGGAGCAGCACTACCACTCTTCCAGGGAGCAAGACAAGCAGGAAGCAGACTCAAATAGATTCTTATATGATGAATGCACAGAGAATCATGATATTGCCTACAGACACCTCAGTGTTGAGGCAGAAATGAGATAGAGTGGCTCCGACGCCCTCAAGTAAGAGGGGGCAATGCCACCACTCTTCCAGGGCTTAGGACGAACAGGAAGCAGACTCAAGATTCTTATATATATTCTCAGATAACTTATCCACAGGACATGACGGGTCACAGGGATAACTTGCGAGGCTGAAGCCAGTACTGAAGCCAGTGGGCAGTATTTAACTGGGTTCAATGCCATACCTAACCTCTTTAAAATATTTAGTTCCTAGTAGAGTGGGGTTGTAGAATGGATGACCTAACCACCTCGATGGAAATGGCAACGTATTTATTGGTTGGTCCCCCTCAGGGGCCAACGCGAGAGGCACGAGAGGCAACCTTCTCAAAAAATATGAGGAGCTAGCGGCTGTCCCATGAGACCTTTCGCCCTACAATCCACCGCGTTCCTTAAGATCATTAAATTCAAGGCTTCTGGTCATTCCTAGGATATCGAAGTCCAGTAAAGGAGGGAGGGCATTCTCGCATTTAGCTCCAAAACTCTGGAATGGCCTTCCCGATACGGTCCGAGCCTCTGACTCGCTGACACAGTTTAAAACTAGATTAAAGATGCATCTCTTTAGTCAAGCATTCACATAATGCTTACCTTCTAGTCCTCTGTTATGCCATACGGAACCGTTTGCCACTGAAACTGCTTAACGCACCAGTGGGGCTCGACAGCCTTTTAGACAAACGGTTCGGCGCGTATGGTTGGGTTGCGGAGAGTTCGGGTTACGGAGAGTTTGTGAGTTATAACGGAAATCATTATGAACATCAGCTATGCTAATTATTTCCCATCTGCCTTTCTGCTGTTATCTCGGGACGCTTGTCCCAAGAAAAATGGCGTTCGTCAGGTCCAGTTTTGTGTCCAGCCTCTCACGGGGATTTCGGATGCCCCAACGCCTGTGATGAGACGACTCAACGCCTGTGATGAGACGACTCAACGCCTGCGATATGTTATGGCGCCGTTTGATTCATAAACAATATTTATATTTAATATTTATATTTAAACAATATGAATGTAAGCCAGAGGAGAACTGGCCCCCGACTGAGCCTGGGTTCTCCCAAGGTTTTTTCTCCATCCAATCTGATGGAGTTTGGTTCCTTGCCACTGTCGCCTTGCTTTTGGCTTGCTTTGGGCTTGCTCAGTTGGGGTTATTTAGTGTTTAGCAATGTTGTTGATCTGTGTTGTGCTACTTTCATGTTATCACTGTGAAGCTGCTTTGATACAATCTGTATTGTGAAAAGCGCTATATAAATAAATGTGACTTGACTTGACTTGACCTGAACTGACAACTTGGGATATCTGATTGTTGCTCTGCCTCCTGAAGCCTCTCGACAACGGTTCTTACCGCCTTGCCAAAGAGGCCAGAAGGCGAAAGGGGGGCATTGAGAAGGAAGGGCCTGCCCTTCTCCCTGATCCCCAAGCGATTTAGCCATAAATGTCTCTCTGAGACCACTTGTGCTGCCATAGAACTGCCAATGGTACAGGGCGTCTCTTTAATTAACAACAGATCCTCTTTTTGACATTGTATTTTTTAGTTGTATTTGTAACTGTTAGTTATGATGAAAGCATTTGTTAGTATGCAGAAATCGAGTTTCAATGACGAGATCACTGCATTCATGTGCTCAACTATTTGTCTGTGATCAACTACAGCACTCATCACTGCAAAATTTCAAGCTATGATATAAGTATAATGCAATAGATCCGAATATAATGCTATAATCAACACTTTTCAGGTTCATTAGTAAACCTTGAGAACTGTAATAGTGAAAAAAAACTATTGAGTATAAACTCAATCTTGTTACTTTCAGTCCTGTTACTCAAGAAAAAATAACAGGAGTGAGTAGAGTCCTCTTTTTTTCTTTTATTTAATACTGTAAATATTAGTTGTTATAATACTTTTCATAGTATTAACTACTATTAATAGTTTTAAGGTTTGAATTACTTAAATTGAGATTGTTTTACAATGTGAATACCATACTTCCAGGAAGCCTGTCTACAACAAAGTGACTTAAACTTTTTTTCTGTGTCTTTCTTATACTTTGAAGATGGAGAAAACCCATACTATGCAGGTGCCAGAAACACCCACCCATGGCATAGCTACTGCAAGAGAAGGCGCGAGACACACCCGAAACCTTCTCTTTCCCCCCTTTTTGTCTTAACTTCCCTTCTCCCCTCTCTCTCCTTCTTTCTCTTTCCACCTCTTTCGCTGTGGAGTACCACAAGCACATAGTACATCACTTCAACACAGAAATCTCATGCACACACAGTCATGTACACTCTCTCTCTCATACACACATTCACACACACATATAGACAATCATTCCTGTTAATGTTCATTCCTGTTTTTTTTCCAAATTTTTTTTGTTCCATCCATTATACAATTGTTTAATAAATTAAATTATATAATTTTTTTTAAAAATTAAACAGCTTTGTGCTTTTTATAGTGATATTTTTTCCCCTTCAAAAATATCAATTATTTGAACAAATAACCAACAATTTATTTCAAATAAACATTTTCTTGTGTGGAAAACACATTGAAATACTTTTAAATGTGTTTTAAATGGCAGTTTCAATAACTGGACTGAGAAAACATGCGTCTATCTTCTGCTTAGAAACCTTGTAAAAATTAAATTAAGTTGCCTGAGATTGACCAATACACATATTGAATAGTTAAATTTGTTGTATTAGATTCAGTGTTCAAAAAAATATAACAAATAAAGTTTAATTTTGAAGAGCTACAAGAAGCAAATGTCCCTCATTAGGTGGAAAGGCCTAGTTATCAGTAAACCGCAAGTGTTTCTTAGCATGGTTTGGTCTTTATGTTAATCACAATGGTCACTCTAATTACAATTACACACTATATCTTCACAGTGAAGTTTTTCTTCTTTTGCTAGTCTTTAACCACAAGCAGAAGTTTAAAAGTATAGACATGCATGGCAATAATCCAATGTTTTAATGGATTATAAAAACAATGACAATTTGGCAATTTATTAACGAATGCATTCACGTTTATTCAATTTGGGTGTAAATTAACTCTAGTTTACAATGCATGAGTACAATAAAGCAGTTCATTGGAAAATGTAATTTTTTAAACATTAAGTTATCAAGTGCAATGGAACTAGCAGCAGTCTTAATACCAATACAGAGCAAGTTGTGAGTAGAATGAACTCACATGTGTCACAAAACATTGGTTGCAGTACAAAGGTTGTCAGTATCCAGATGCAGTGCTTTCTCCTTATTAAACGTATTCAACAAACACAAAATTTTACAAAACGCTTCAGATTCTCTGCAAAAAGGACTATAAACAACCAACATAGTCAAAATGAAGAACCCTGAACAGAAAGACACACAGGGCTTAAGTACACTGCAAACAGAGGAACTAACGAGACTTATTAACTAGACACACCTGAACTCAAACGCTAATCAATATGTAACTATGGTGACAAACAGGCAAGGGAACCTGAGAATGACAGAACCAATCTGTGCACTGACAGCAAAACACAAGACAAGAAATACAGACATGAATGAAAACACACTTAAAATGTGACAATATGGTAAACAACAAACTAGAAAAAAATAAAAAAGAATTTGGTTGGAAATTTACAATAGACAATTTTGCAAAAGAAAATGCCAAAACTCTTATTATAAATGTTTTACATGGACTGCATTTGACAATGAATTATTAACTTTATTAAATTTAAAAAGATTCACAATTTGAGTTCTAATTTCTGTGGTTCTGAGACCATAAATAATAGGGTTACATATTGCAGGAACAAGGTGATACATTACGCTAGTTAAGATACGAATATCTCGGGGTATTGTAGGTACTCTATACCCAACAAATGCAGCAGTAACACTAATATAGGCTATTACTATGGTCATTATGTGTGTGGTGCATGTATGGATGGCTTTGTGGCGGGATTCACCAGAAGGAGAGCGAAATATAACTACAAAAATTATGCAACCCTGTATCACACGAAATACGTTCTGAGGAAACTATTTTGCAAATCGCAATTACGTTACATGCCAACATATAAGCAGTGCTATTACGTTGGTCCTTAACGTAATATGTCTCATTGTTAATACGTAGATTTAATACGTTATTTTCAAAGATATGTAACGTTTTTGTACGTTTGGATAGATGCTAAAACGTCTAATATGGACGTATTTGCAACATTTAAACGTAACCTTATTACGTTTTTACAGATACAAAACGTTAACTATTTACATATGTTTCATATCATAACGATATCTGTATACTTTCACTTTTAAAGATAAATGTAACAAGACCCCTTAATCCTACTCCCAAAAACATATTTATTTTATACAGAATATAAAAAGGATAAAACGTAATGGACAGAGATGTGTAAATGAGTTTTAGCATTAAAATATATTTTGAGCCACTAATCCCACTCCTATCCCTAAACCTAACCATAACCATTCCTTAAAACTAGCACGTAGGTAACACAATTAAGAAAAAAAAAACATAACAGACAGATACATTTCACAATAATTTATTTATTTATTATTAACATTACCAAAAGTCGTTCACATGATGCGTTGCAGTCGCAGTCCTCTGGCAGTATTATAGTAGTTGTGTATGAGGTACAGATCAGAATTAAAGTTATTAACGTTAATCCAAAATGTTAATCTGATTTCGGTTCGCTCTCTGTCTAAAGGCGCGCGCTCTTCTCTCCATTTCAAATGTGAATGTACTACACCGACTGAAACACGGCATGTCGCAATCTGTGACGAAGCAGGCGAGAGCCAATGAGCGTTTGATATCACTGCCGTAAAACATGTCGTAACGCTTCTTGAAGGCGCATTATTTGAATTTGAATTAATCACCAGATTTGACGTTTGCGGTCGCTGCTGAGAAATGAAGATGAAGATCACTGGATAAAATGCTGGATTTGGATCTGTTTCTTGCAAACAACGTATGGATTCTAGGATTTGGTTTACATCAAGCTAATAAAATGTATGTCTTTTGTGAATGTATCAGTATGTTGTGTTTTATTGGAGAAAATGCTTTTTATATATTTATGAGTAACGTTGGTCTATTATATTAATAAATTAGAAGGAAAACTTAATTGATATGACAGTTGAATGCAAAAGAGTCAAAATTTTAATGCCACGATTATGCATAAATAGTAAAGAAACCTGCTTGGATGTGCAACACAGTCTCATGAAGATGCGTATCTATACCACGAGTGTCATTTCTCGTGGCATTTATACGCCAAAAGTGTTTTTTTCGTGTATATGGTACGCACTAAAAACCCTGGGTTAGGTTTAGGGGGGAGGGGGGTGGGGAGTTCGTGCGTATTATACGCAAAAAAGTGCGTATCATATGTACGCGAAAATCGCGTGCCAAATACACGCAAAAACTGTTTTTGGCGTATAAATGCCACGAGAAATGACATTCGTGCCACAGACACGAACTTTCATGAGATCAAGCTGATTATGTTCAGGAAAAACGTAATAGCACTGCAATGGGCTCTATGCACGGCGTTATTTCCGGTGAAGGATTAAGGATGCTCGATAACTTCCGCCGATCATAGAGTCCAATGCAATACCGAGAATTAATATTGAATTTTATACTCCATGGTTATACTAATGCAACGTTAGTCACAAAAACAGATAAAACAGACACCCCTCGTTGTGTTTATGCTTCTTTTTAAAATTATATTAGGCTAAATAAACATAACTATATATAAAATTACATCTAAACGTATGTACGTTTCGTTTCAAAGACGGGAGGACAGTAAATATTGAAGACTCTGCCATAATCCCGTTTTCTCCGGTTTTCCTCCGCTTTAATCTCCACAACCGGAAATGGACGAGCATCCTTGCGTCAAATGCGGAACTTATGCGTGCATATAGCACATAGTATTACGTTAAGGACAAACGTAATAGCACTGCTTATATGTTGGCATGTAACGTAATTACGATTTGCAAAATAGTTTCCTCAGTGGGGTAAGATGAACCAGTGGGTAAGTTGACCCACCCCCTGTTTCCAGGCAACTATAAACAATTGGTGTCATGTGACCAAACATTCTGAAGGACTCCATCATTTCCATGTTGCTGTGAAGAGGAGAAGCAATTGAGACAAAAGGGAAGTTGTTGTTTTTCACAAAAACACATTTTTGCTTGTTAAAGTTAATTTTCTCCATTGCAGGTATACTAGCTGTTGTGCCAAAGCAAATGTATCTCGGTCTAAAGTTATGTGTGGGACATGTTGGTGATTTGTCAACATATAAAACCATGTGAATCATTAAGCTAAAGGTTAGCCTGAATTGCTAAGCTAGGCCCTTTTTACTAAAATGGTGACTATGGGGCAAAGTGAGCCAGAAGATGTGGGGTAAATTGAACCAGTGGTTCAACTTGTGAGGAAAGTGATGTTCTTTCTGGATGAAAGTAGTGAACCAGACATCTCTCAGATCCGTCAGTTGGTGACTTTAAATATTGTGAATTTCATGGTAATTGGAAAATGGACTGCATTTATATAGCACCTTCATAGACCTAATGGCCACCAAAGCGCTTTACATTTTTGCCTCACATTCACCCACTCATACACTAACAGCGGTGTCAGTCATACAAGGCGCCATCCAGCTCGTCGGGAGCAGCTGGGGTTAGGTGTCTTGCTCATGGACACCTCGACACTTGGTCAGGTGGAACCGGGATTGAACCACCAACTTTCCGGTTTGTAGACAATCTACATGAACCACTGAGCCACTGCCGCCCCATAAGGGTTTTGCAAGATTCATCAGAAGAATCCGAGGGAGTACTGGCAAAGACAAAGCCACCTTTGCATTCAGAAAAAATGATGTGGGATCTGTCCCACTGAATGTGCTGAAGAAGCTTACTAAACCTGGAAAGGTTGGAGGAACTGCAAGGAGGGAGCATCAACAACACATATTTCCCTGCAACCTTGATTGATGGAATATCCAACCCAGATAGCAAACTGACATTGAATCAACGTGGAAATATGACATCGAAACAACGTTGATCTGACATTGTTTTGCTCATCGAATTAACGTTGAACCAACGTCAGATGCGTCATTCTTTCAAAACTAACGGAAAATCAACTTGAAATCAACGCGTTGTTTCAACGTTATGAAAGCAAACTAATTTTCGATTTCATTTAGCTTTGAAGAATGCCGCGTCTGACGTTGGTTCAACGTTAATTCGATGAGCAAATCAACGTTGTTTCAATGTCATGAGAGACGTCGTTTCCACATTGATTCAATGTCAGTTTGCTGTCTGGGAATAGTCATTTTCACTATGCCGAGGTCTGGAATTTCAAACTGTTCTTTTGTTCTCACAAGTTCAAAACTGTGAAACTGTTCAACAAAATTGGAAATTAGAACCTAACACACTGGAGGGACGTTCTTTCTGCCAAACAAATTTGTTTGTGTGTGTGTGTGTGTGTGTGTGTGTGTGTTGTGTGTGTGATTGGACATGACTTGATTAACAGCATAAGATAAACAGCATAAGTTGTATTACTTGCTCCTGAAAACTATGCTGGCAGACCTTCACTTAACAGAAATATGTAAAACTATTGTTCACCAATACAAAAAATAAAACATTAAAGGGAAAATTAAACTTTAATTGGTTTGTTTTGTGTTGTTTGAAGTAGCTTAAAAAAATAACATTGTTTGGAAAGGCAAGTGTATCATTAAATATGTTTTTGGCAAGTTATTATTATTTTAATGCTTGCATTAAAACGTGTAAAATAGTATGGTCAATTTACCCCCAGATGGTTCAATTTACCCACTGACTGGGATCAACTTACCCCTAGCCTGGGGTAAGTTGAGTCACAGGAACACTTTTTTTTCTGAGGTCATTTTTTCAAGGCTTTTTGTCATAAGTGCATTCTTCTATTTTCAGTTGATAGGCAACATCCCAAATTAACAGTAGATGTCTTCATTGTACTTTTGTCTCAATTTCCCTTGCCTGGAGATCCACATAAGTAAAAACTGGCTCATCTTACCCCACCCTCCCCTATTTCGTGTGATACACAGTGGTGTTATTGCATTTACCAAAACAAGGCAAATGAATCTCAGGTCTGCATATTTATATGGGAGATTTTATATTTAAATAAGTACAGTATCTCATATTCTGTCAGAGAAAATGTATTTGGTATGGTAAAAAAAAGGCCATTAACTGAATCTCAAACATGCCAGCGATTAAGCAAACAGATAATTTTAGAGAATTATTTAGTATTTTAAATTATTTACTTTATCATATTCTGTGAATAAGAAATATGAGCTGTGGTAGGCTGCTACATTTTGAAGCTTAATCTAAAGTAAAGAGCCTTAAATCCTAAAATAAGAACACATTTGCTAAGTATGGGTCTGATTCAAAAGTCTCTGTTCAACATTGTGGAACAACCCAACCCAAAGATAACACTAGATGGTGAAATCACCACTAAATCAGGACATTTGTTTGGCAAGATTTTTGAAATATGGGGGATTTTTTACATGACCCAACAAATTAGAAATAATTGTGCATCAATAAGATTCATTGTTCTGTTTTACTCTAAAACTACTCTACTTAGTAATTACATTGTGTCAATAAAATTCACACATGACATTATAGCCTAGTGAAACAAGTATCACATGTGCATGAACATATTTAGATGCTAAACCTAACTTTTTTTGTGGATGAAGTGAAATGAGCTTGCAGTGCGTTCAAATGTCTAAGACAACATTTACATTTTCTGAACACATCAGGATGTTACCCTTAAACCTGAAAAAAGTGTTATCCAGAAGGCGAGCGCACTTTACAAAGGTCAGATGTTCTTCAACTGAAATGCATGATATTTGGAACATTCTCAAATGGTTTAGCACCCATGCCCTGATGTCAAGGACACACACTAAACACAAGGAAATTGTGAACGTATCATTTTCCCTCATATTGCTATGATAATAATATAATAAAAAACACTGTAGTATATTTAAAAATAATGAACATGAGAGGTTTTTCCACTAGTTGGATCAGACCTTTGTATCCCAATGAATAAGATCTGAAAGTAGACAAAACATTGTACAATAGTATTTGCTTTTAATCATGTCTTTGGTTGTCTATAGCTTAACATAAATTAACACTTAATGCACATACAGATCATGCGATTGCAAATATTTTAGGTACTTTTAGTATTGAAGTGTAATAACAGAATGCTGATGCACACAATCTCTGGGTTATTTTAACAGTACATTTTCTGATCTCTTTGGTTCTAACACCATATATTACTGGATGCAAAAGTGGTGGCAAAAGTGTTATTTGGACTGATATAAAGACATTCATCTCACTGTCTGTTTGCTAGTAGATTGTGCTTTGGCTTTAGAGTGGGTCACTAATCATAGCAGCCAAAGGGTGGCACTAGAGTCCCATTGCCTCTGAGTCTAAGCTGGGCAGGGATACGATGATTTTCTGCAGAGGGTCAAGAGGAGTGGAGGGGTGGTCTCTGTATACATGTATCCCCTTGTGTTGACTCAGGAATAGGACAACTGGCAGACAGACATGCTTTTTTTTGACAAACATATTCTCAAGTACCATTTTCATGTGTCTAAAATACACCTGCTATTCTGGGCAGAATATAAATTAGAACATTCTACAGTTTATTATTTTTTTGAAGCCAAACAGGAGACAATCTGATTGATTTTAATGGCTTACAGTTACATGTATAACCTATGTCTAAATCTACATCTCCAGTGTATGATAATAATTAGGCGATAATAATTATAGGCGATAATAATAGATAGATAATAATTATCTATCTATCTATCTATCTATCTATCTATCTATCTATCTATCTATCTATCTATCTATCTATCTATCTATCTATCTCATATAAATTTGTCAACATATTTAAATATCTATGTTTTACTCTACACTAATTGACACCAATAATATAGAGTCAGATATAGTTACAGTATTTAAATAAAATCACCAAAAAAAAAAACAACAAACAACAAACAACAAACAACCAACCAAATGTAACAATTACTGTAAAAGCATAATTACAGTAAAAATGAAGTAAAATGAAAATTTAGTATAGTTTTACATGTGTAATCTAAACTCACACAGTTGCACAGTGGATGGTCCATTATCCACATAAAGCAACCGAGCAACTATAATAAATAACAGGTGTAAGACCTGTCACTATACAAGCACCATGAACAGCACTGGTATATCACATCAGGTTAATGTTCTTTGTTGAGGCTAATCTCTGTGCAATATCAGCTTCAAAGATGTGACAGACATCCCACAACCTGTTGCCTGAGGGTGGGATTTGGGTCTTTTCACACCCATAATTCCATGCTAGGTGCACAGTACAGGACAGTGCATCATTAATATGACTGACTGTCAAATTGCATGTGTTTTGGCACATGTGTGCAAAACAAGATATGTATAACTGTCTACAATTTGCAAATAACTAAATGCACATGGCGTTGATCAAACCTGATGAGCTGATTCTCAGTGAAATTATCAAACTCTTCAAAACTTCTAAACATTATTTTATTGTGTGTGCCATCATCACATGCTAAATAAACTATTCAGTCAACAAAATATGTCATTCATGTTTCTTTCTTAAATATCCGGCATGGAATGTTTGTAATGTCTGCCATGGCAAATGGCCTGATTTGTAATGAAATATTAACCAATCAAGTCTGGAAACATGGAGTTTAGGGGAAATCACACAATTACTTTTGAACATGGAGGAACGCCACAACTCTAAACAGCAGTAACTACAGTGCATATAGCCTACATTTGTATTTACTTAATTTTTTTTTTTTTAGAAAAGTGTTATGTAAACTGAAAATTTGCAGGTGCTTGTCGTGGAAGAGCAATACGTGTATGTTAATTATAATAATAATAAATAATAATTTGTAAAATTTATATAGGGCTTTTCTTAGTACTCAAAGTGCTTTACATTGAAGGGGGAATCTCCTCAACCACCACCAATGTGCACCTGGATAATGCGACGGCAGCCATATTGCGCCAGAACGCCCAACACACACACACACACCAGTACTGGTGGAGACAGAGTGATGAAGCCAGTCAGTATATGGGGATGATTAAGAGGCCATGATGGACAGAGGCTGAGGGGCATATTTGGCCTACTCTTTTTCAAAGGACATCCTGGGATTTTTAATGATCATAGAGAGTCAGGAAATCGGTTTAACATCTCAAGAATGTGTGGTGGTAGTGTAGACATGAGAAGAAGACACAATAGAGTATGTAAAAATAAACAAGCAAATATGACTCAACATTTTACAAACAAATTTCATTTTCTTTTTATGTACTATTGATATTTTCCAGTAAAATTTACCTATTGTTGAAATGTGTTTCTAAAAAGTGTATAAACTGTGTATACACTGTGAAAAACATCCAAACATTACATTTGTATACAACAAACAAAAATGTACTTTGGAACCGTGTGGCTCACGCAATGACCACAGGACTATTTATTTACGGGGCATTGGACAATTTACTGACACGATAACTAGGTTTTTAAGCATGAATTTTGTATTTTGGGTAAGCTACTACATTTTGCTGACATGCTATAGAGTTTGATCATGCAAACAGTTACAGGACCGAGATTGTTAAGACTGTTTCTAAAAAAATATGCTAAAGGGATTGAGAAAAACGAATCCTTTGATGCACTTATTGTACATACATGTTTTTACACTCTCCTTCTATTTAAATAACTACGTGTAATTAAAATAATTTCTGTAATTACATCTAGAATTACACTGTTGACCCATGTCGTACTAGAGCTGCATATTTTAGGACGATTTTTTATGTGCCATTGTGTCTTGACACAGAATTAAGAGCGAGCACAGAGACTACTCAAACCAGTCTTATCTCAACTATTTAAAGTCAACAGGTGATGACCACCAGGTGTATAGATACAATAACTACTGTATAGTATTATGATCTACTCTAACCTAAAGGATTATTAGGAGCACCATACTAAATGTGCTTGATCCCCTTTTGCCATCAGAACTGCCTTAATTCTACAATGGGATTGATTCAACAAGGTGCTGAAAGAATTCTTTAGAAATGTTGGCCCATATTGATAGATAGGATCGCATCTTGCAGTTGATGGAGATTTGTGTGATGCACAGGGCTCGAAGATCCCGTTCCACCACATCCTGACAATGTTCTATTGGGTTGAGATCTGGTGATTGTGGGGGGCATTTTAGCAGTGAACTCATTGTCATGTTCAAGAAACCAATTTGAAATGATTTGAGCTTTGTGACATAGTGCATTATCCTGCTGGAAGTAGCCATCAGAGGATGGATACATGGTGGCCATTAAGGGATGGACATGGTCAGAAAAAATGCTCAGGTAGGCAGTGGCATTTAAACGATGCCCAATTGGCACTAAGGGGCCTAAAATGTGGCAAGAAAACATCCCGCACACCATTACACCACCACCACCAGCCTGCACAGTGGTAACAAGGCATGATGGATCCATCTTCTCATTCTATTTGAACAAAATTCTACCATCTGAATGTCTCAACAGAAATCGAGACTCATCAGACCAGATAAAACATTTTTCCAGTCTTCAACTGTCCAATTTTGGTGAGCTCTTGCAAATTGTAGCCTCTTTTTCCTATTTGTAGTGGAGATGAGTGGTACCCAGTGGGGTCTTCTGCTGTTGCAGCCCATCTGCCTCAAGGTTGTACATGTTGTGGCTTCACAAATGCTTAGCCGTATATCTCGGTTGTAACGAGTGGTTATTTCAGTCAAAGTTGCTCTTCTATCAGCTTGAATCAGTCGGCCCATTCTCCTCTGACCTCTAGCATCAACAAGGCATTTTTGCCCACAGGACTGCCGCAAACTGGATGTTTTCCCCTTTTTGCACCATTTTCTGTAAACCCTAGAAAATCACAGTAACTGAGCAGATTGTGAAATACTCAGACCGGCCCGTCTGGCACCAACAACCATGCCACGCTCAAAATTGCTTAAATCACCTTTCTTTCCAATTCTGACATTCAGTTTGGAGTTCAGGAGATTGTCTTGACCAGGACCACACCCCTAAGTGCTTTGAAGCAACTGCCATGTGATTGGTTGATTAGATAATTGCATTAATGAGAAATTGAACAGGTGTTCCTAATAATACTTTAGGTGAGTGTATAGTGCTGTATCATGATAGTAAACTGTATGATCGCTATACTCATGTGTACACTCAATTTAATGAACATTGGAATATAACTGCTGTTGCCTTGAGCTACAGATTATTGGTTACACTGATCATTCTATTTAACATTCAGCTGATCGCTCTTAATGGTGTTTTATTAACAAAAGCATGTTCAAATGATTATCCAATCAGCATGAGGAGACCTATAAATACGTAGCCAACTCACCTATGTTCCTCGACAGTTTTTTCTGCATCCCTCCACCACCCCATCTCCTCACACTCACCTGGTTCCTATCCTGAGAAGATACTGAATACTTTGGGTTCTGGCCACAATATGAGCTCGGAGCTCTCCCCTGGACAGTGCGGCAAATCTGCATATTCTTTTACCTAATCTAATCATTTGTAAGTGTGAACCCGTGAATTAGTTCTGAAAGTTTGATTGGTTGGTACATAGATATGGATTGTGATGAAGATTTTTAATGGAAAGCATTTATGAGCAGTATGGTTGTGGGGTGCAGATCCACCCACATCACAGAAAGAAAAATAAACCTTTGATACCCGCAGATAACTGATCTCAAATACAGAAGCCAAGAATTTCACACCATGCTCACGGAATCTTTCATCAGACACACCCATACCCAGTACTAGCGTACCTGAGCAGTAAACCTGAGACACACTGATGAGACCCAGATGGTTATGGGTGAATAACAGAAGAATTGCAAAGTTCATATACAGTATTTGAAACACTGCCGTTTTTGCAGGTTTTCCCACTTAAAAAGGATGTAGTCTATAATTTTTATCATAGGTATTTTTCAACCGTGAGTGATGGAATTTAAAACAAATCCAGAAAATCCCATTGAATATTTTTAAAGTAATTCATTTGCATTTTATTGCATGACATGTGTATTATTCCGGTACGAATTCCGAGTTTCTCTTTAAGAAGCTCTCCGGTTCTCCACTCATTACCTGTATTAACTGCACCTGTTTGAACATGTTACCTGTATAAAAGAAACCTGTCCACACTCAACCAAACAGACACCAACCACTCCACAATGGCCAAGTTGCTCTCCAAATTCCCTAATCGCCCCTCACAGGCCAGGGAGTACCCACAAGACTGTGTCTACTCCCTCCCCTGGGGTGGACTGGTCATGGTGGCCATGGCACCTGGGGTATGGATAGACAAGGCGAGAGAAAAGAGACAGAAGCATGAGGAGCGACAAATACGAGAGAGGGGAAAGGGGGAAAAAGAAAACCTTGGATGGGGCAGTAAGAGAATTGAAGATGGGTCGTGGCTGGGTCTTCCAGCATGACCATGACCAGAAACTCACAGCCAGGAAAACTATGGAGTGGCACTGTAAGAAGCATCTCATTGTTCCGGTGTGGCCTAGCCAGTCTCCAAACCTGAACCCAATAGAAGATCTTTGGAGGGAGCAGAAAGTCCATATTGCCCAGCGACAGCCCCGAAACCTGGAGGATCTGGAAAAGGTTTGTATGGAGGAGTGGGCCAAAATCCCTGCTGCAGTGTGTGCAAACCTGGTCAAGAACTACAGGAAACATATAAACTCGAATTATGGTCTGCTGTTCTGATGTATCAAATACTTATGTCATGCAATAAAATGCTAATTAATTACTTAGAAAATCATACAATGTTAATTTCTGGATTTTCGCTCTGGGGGTGGACGAGTGGCTGGAACCAGACCTAAGCCGGAGCAAAATGACATCATGAATTTTGCATAAACATACACACCACTTGACTATACAAGTCAAGTGGCGTGTTATCTATACGCATTTTGAGCTATCATGTATCCGTGTGTATGTTTACGCCATTAATGTCCGAGTGCTTACGCGTTTATGTACACGCTGTTAAATGTCCGAGCGAAACGAAGCAAAATGTAGATCTACATCTGGGGAGCGATATTTTTTTTCCTAGGATGGTAGGGGAAGACTCATAACTGCTATTAACCCCAGTGACGGGTAGGTTTAGCGACGGGGTTGGGGTAGGTCATATTATATTTATATATACAGTAATGTAACGTTAAGTCAACGGCGTTGATAAACACGCTGAAAAGCGATTATGCGTCTTAATTACACGCCAAAAATGGAAATACGAATTGGCGTGTCATACACACGCAATTTCATGAGATCAGTCTGGCCGGAGGGAGAACAGTGGCGATACCAGGACCGGACGACACTGTAGGATCCAAAGGCATATGCGGAGCCGCAGCGACAATGAGGTGGAGCCAGGGTGCCGGTGGACTTAGGCGACTCAGGTATGACCAAGGATGAATCTGGATGGAAGGAGGACTCCGATGGAGCCAAAGCGGTGGAGGGATGAAGCACAGTGAAAATACCAGTCATGGCAGCAAATTGTTCACCCATCACCAATGTTTATGGTTTGGAAAAGTATCAAAAATAAATGACGATGGGATGCTACACATTTGCTACAATGTTCTAACTTTATAACAAAAAGAAAGAAGTTGAAATCTGTTAGTTTTAATAAACACCTATGTCATACAAATGGCCAAAGTTGATGACCCCTCTATCCACTCCTTCCTTTAAATAGTCATGTTGATAGTCTGCAAGCTACAAACTGTATAGATTTTCCTAACATCAAACAGATAAAGGTCAGATTGTGCCAGAGGCTTTTCTGACCCACAGGCTCACTGCTCCCCTCCCCTAGTGTGCTCTTAATCCAGAGGAACACTGAGGTTTCCAGCACAGATTAATGGTGTTAGCCTGCAGGGCTTTTGACTGGGCTGCCGCCTGAAAACAGATCTCTCCCTGTGCCCATGACCCCAGTGCTGAGATGTGGATAAGTGCCATATGGTTGAAGGTGGGTCTATGGGGTCCAGTTCCTCGCAGACAGCTGGCCCCGATGGCCCTCCTAGGCGGCAGACCCCTCATGTCGGAGAGCAAAAACATGTGCTGTACCAAGTTAGCTAAATACGGCAGATATAGATTAGTGATCCCTGGCAGGGGACGATGCTCTTACACAGGGCTGGATTCTAACAGAGGGAGAGGAAAAGGCTTTGAAATGGATCAAAATCCCTCCTTTGTCATTTTAACTACATGTAGTCATGAAAGGATCATTAATTAAATCATGGCTCAGAGGGAAAAAACACTGAGCAAAGTGACAACACAGACACTATTTGTTTCTGTTGGGATAATTTTACATTTGGTGAATATCTTTTATACAAGGAATATTCAGGGTTCAATACAAGTTCAATAAACAGCCCTTGTGAAAAATCTAGGTTCCAGTGAGGCATTTTCAATGGAAGTGAGTGGGGTCTGTTTAAATAACCATTGTTTAAAAATTATAGCAAGATTTAGTTTGGAAATACACCTACTAATCTATTCTGTTAAGTTCCAATTTTACAATCCATTTCAACTTCATTTGCATTGCGACATAATAGCTAAACCCTAAAAAAACAATACAAATTATGGTAACTTTGCAGCTCAAATGAAGCTTCACATTTTTAAGCATTGTTCAACATTATGCCACAAATGCTGTGGATTGAGCTTAACTTGACATCTACGGGCGATCCTTTTCATTGTCTTTTTGTGAAATATGCATTATGTAAATGTAAGAGTTGGCCTGAAATACAGTGTAAAAGCATCTGTCAGTGTGGTGGCTGCATGCAGGATGTGTGTGTGAGCAGTCGCTGAGTGTCATGAGCATATCAGTCTAATTCCAGGGTTGCAGATGTTGTCTAGATTGGATGTGAGGGATTAAGATGTAACCCAAGAGCTCTTTGAGTGAGTCCGGCATGGCGGAATCTGCTTCTAAAGACCTGGTGGCAGGCAATACTGGGCAATCTGCCAGGACAGTATTACCAGCAGGGCACTTTAACAGGGTTTTACAGCTGGAGGGAATTAATAATGAATTTCAGAGAAGGGCTTCTTTAAATGCTTTACATCAGTGTATGGAGAGAAAACAAGTTGCCTTTAAACTGATATACACAGTGATTGTTGCGAAAAAAAAAATTTTATTTTGGGGGAAAAGTTTGTCATTGATAAAATGCTGGTAGAGTAAAATAATAAATAAATAAATTCCAATCTCTTGATACGATTGCTTCCTGGATTGCATTGTATTATATTTCAGAGGAGAGGTGCTTCATACTATGGATTAGATCCCAGGGAGAGGTAATTTACTAAAAGCACTCTGAATTATTTGGTTATACAGGTGATGTAACAGTCGCAGACATGAATCCGATTTCTAGCTGTGAAGAAATAGGGAATCAGGGTAAAAGCTGTCAGACTTGAAACAAATAGATGGAAGATATGTGATTTCAAGTTGGCCTATTAAGGTTTAAACAAAGCTTTTGCAGAGATGAATCCATCTGGAGATGAAGTGAAGGAAAAACAGAAACATTCAATGAAAACAAAATTAAAACAGACTATAAAAGAATTGCAATAATCAGAATGAAATGTAATTACAGAGAGATGGAACCAGCACAAGACAAATATCTCTCTATATATGTGACTGGCATCTGTTGGGTGGCTTGATGCTCCCACATATAGTGAAAGGAGATTATGTTCCAGCATAAATGGAGCTTTTACTTTTTTTTTAATATTTTTAAATCCAGCAGGCCTAATCTAATCTTATCCCTCCCCAATCCAATTTTTAATGCTGGCTACACACAGGATTAGAGTGTTGGAGTTTGCTTTGTAGGCCATTTGACTGAAATGCAGCATTTGTGCTGGTTATTTAGGGATAAAATCTCAAGAAGACAAAAAGGGATGACAATATTTAACCAGTATGTATTACTATCCTTCATTTCCAGGTATTTTAAGAAATAATCACACTGACTGGTATCTGCTTTAAATGGCCACACAAATGGTAATATACATTACTGATCAAAAGTTGAGTCTGGAGTCAGTATGATAAAGTCACTAAAGCCATTTATAATTTCACAAATCATTCTTCAAATAAATGCTGTTCTTTTGAACTTCATCAAATAATCCTGAGACTCCAAAAATATTAAGCAACATGACAGTTTTCAACATTGATAATAATAAGAAATGTTTCTTGAGCATCAAATCAGCATGTTAGAATGATTTCTAAAGGATCATTGTGACACTGAGGACTGAAGTAATTAAGAGCAGATGAAAATCCAGCTTTTTCCATCAAAAAATAAATTATAAATGTTCAGAATGATTTTAGACTGCAATATTATTTCATAATATTACTGCTTTTATTGTATTTTTGATCAAATAAAGGCAGTCTTGGTGAGCATAAGAGACTTCTTTTTGTTTGTTTGTATAAGTATAATGGTGTGACCTTCCTGTAACCTATTAGATTCAACAAAACTAAAAGGGGTGGGGTGTCCTTTAAATGGCCGCTACACAACTTTGCTAATAGAGCTTCATGGTAATGAACAGAATGGAAATGTGCTTCATTGCATTTCTTCGTACAACTAAACTTTCACAATCAGGCCATCCTCTGGCTGTTTACACAAGCTGTTTATGCAGTGATAAGCCCAGGTGATGTCAGGTTTGCATACTGAATAAATATTTGCCTGCAGACTGGCAGCTGTTTGTCAGGATGCCATTAAGCAGCCGTGTTGCAAAGCAACTTTCTGCTAGAAGCTCGGCATTCCCTCGTCTCATAGCATCAGCTCCATCATTACATATTCAAATACAGCACCAGTCCAGGTGGGCTCATACCAGAGTGAGTTCACAAAAGATCAGCGCTTTTAGGAGCACACTGGCACCTGTTCTTTTAAATCTGAGGAATCAGGTTAAGATTGAATTGGTAACAGATGTAACGGATTCGGCACATTCATTAAATGAATTGCATCAATCACTTGAACTGAAAGCTTAATGAAAATCTTTGGTTAGATAAGGTTGCCAATAGATTGTCATATCATATAATAATATATCAAATACATCACGATTAATCCCATATCAGTATTTGCTAGCCTCAAAATGAAGATGATTCAGAGATATTATTGTGGCAGATGAAATGACTGAATGACCAAAAAGTGGCTTTAAAATCTCTATTCTCTTCTATTTTCATATTATTGAACTGTTCATCACCACAAGTACTTTGTTTTTAAGAAATCTCAAGTTAAAAAATTCAAACAAAATTAAAACCTAAATTAAAAAAAGATGGTAATCCAAACTTAAAATTGCTCTGATGGTTGAAAATGTCAATTTTCCACAAAAAATATGGTGTTTTTCCCACACATTGTTCGATAAATGGTTTCAATTTTTTTATATAATACGTACTTATTAGTAAAAAGTAAGACGACATTTTAGGAAGCTGCTCATGAAGTAACATGTTATTCAAGCAACATGTAGTTATTTGGAGCAAGTCTAATGACATAAACAATGACAGAAAAATCACACACCAATTGTTTAAGATTTACATTTTATATACAGGTTGACCAGAACATTAAACAGCTTCCTTTCCTGTAGTAAATTCATCCCAGCCTCCCCACAAATCCAGCACGCCTCAGCCAGGGCTGTTTAGCCATTCTGTAAATGGAACATAATGCTATTGAAGCCCTGTACGCAATGGGCCATGAAGCTGCCTCCAGCCTTGGTGAGGGACATATGCCTGCTACACTGGGTATATCACTAAGTAGAGACATCAGAGCCCAAGTGTAAACATCATTTGGACACTGCAGTTTTTCCACTCAAATGGATCTGATGTTGATGAAGAGAGACCTCCTTTGAAAGCACAACGATCTGCACTGTGGATGATCGATGCTGCCGGGAACGGACAGTAATTATTTGCGTTGCTGAGTGGGGGTGGCTATGCTTAAAGAAATGGAGCAAAGTTCTCTGGGTTTTATCGTCTCCATCTCACCACAGGCCTTTTTTATGCAGAAGATAGCCGTATTGTAAAAGCAAGCTGAGGCAAAAGGCAAGTGTGGCTTGTGTGGGGTTGTTTTCACAGGGCACATTAAGTTACGTGAGGCAGGTTTTTATAGGGATACTGTAGATTCTGACTAAGGAGTAACATTCAAATTGTGCAATAAATTAATTCAAGAAAACGAATTAATAAGTGCGACAAAACCTAAGTAAAAAATGAATCAAATCTACACAAGAAGCAGTAACAGAACAGAGACAAACTGAAAAGAAACCAAGTCAGTCTGATGCACATGCCAACATCATTACTAATTTAGCTTGAAAAGCCCATCTCCACATGAATGGAGAGAGAGAATGCCCCATTGCTCAATAACGTGATGGGAAATTGAAAGGAAACTTTTGCGCTCCTGTTCAGAGGCTTTGCATTTCCGTACAGAGGTGCACATGGTTGGCAGGTACTGTCATCAACTGGTGACAGAGTGCGTTTTTCTGCTTGAGGAGACATCTCACTCGTGGATCTGCAAGGGACAAAATATAGATTCTGCCTTAGAGAGAGAGAGAGAGAGAGAGAGAGAGAGAGAGCTGTGCTCCTCTGCTGGGTCATTTCAAGCATGCAAGGGTCACTTTATCATAAAATTCAAAAATCCAGTCAATTTTATTTAATCAGCTGAAATGGCAAAGTGTTTTCCAGATGATTAATCAAGTGCTCTCTCACAGAGGGGGCTTGTCTGCCAGGCAGACCCACTCAGCTTTCTGAATCATTAAGGGGGGAAAAAGAGAAAAATATAAGAATACATCGCAACGCAGTCATTGCACAACAGAACCACCACCACTGCTAATGAGTGAGGACACACTGCATAACTGAAGGACAATATTAGAGGCAAGGACGTGCTTTCTATGGAGCCCGTGTTGTATTTGTGCTGCTTTTGAAGGCTTACATGTGGATCATTCTGTAGACCTTGAAAGTGTGGGTTACACCTCTCAAACATTTTTTGTGTTTTTTTCTTAGCTGTCTTAAATACATCTTTGACTGAATCAGTCTATATATATATATATATATGATGGATTGTACTTATTTTTTTTCCATAACCTCACCTTTATTCTTAAATCCTTTCTTTCAGTACATCTGATGTATGCCCTGGAACAACTAAAAGCACCAACTTCAGAAAATCACCCAGTCACATCACTATGGGGACCCTTAAGTGAATATAATTGCACCCGATGCACGGCAACAGCTTGGATCAGTAATAATAGTGTTTTTGCACAAGTGCTGTGCCAAGGCTGGGGCCATTCCCATCCTAGCAGTCTCTCCGTCTCAGCTCCAATTTGATCAAAGCTATTAAAGGCAAGATAACAGAAAATCAGCAAGACCCAAAAGGGAGAGAGAAGTGCACAGTGGAGGATTGTCCTCTGTGCTGCTCCAGCTCTGGCTGTTTGATGGTTGTAGCTGTATACAGTCCAACATTGCTTTGCTGCCTTCTCTGCTTTTGATGTTGCTATTTTAGAACAGGTGCACGAGTTATTCAGAAACGACTGAATTTTCTTTGATGCCACACACTGGATAGTTTATTATATTTTCAGAGGACATGCACATGACAGAATCTTCCTCCTAATGAAGTTACTACAGATGGCTTTCTCAACCAGAACTACATTTAAAAGCAATACCCCCAAAGTATGATACAAAATCATTTAAATAATTCACGGTTTCCATAAAAAAAAAGCACAGCAAAATCTGCATTATACAACAACACTCCAGTCCTGCAGATAGAGTATAAGCTCAACAGCACTGGGACTTTTCACTGTTTGTATCACCCCACTTGTTCATGTTTGCATGGGATTTTACAGTGAATTTCTGCATGAGCGAGTCATTTCAGTCATTCACAGCCAATGCGTTCAAGAATGCTGATTATTCAGGAATAAAGCAAAGACCATAGGCCGTCCCATTTGTCATTTTAGGTGCTTGCGAGCACCTTCCTTTGAGGCCTTTATGCACCCTCAATGCACACTTTTGCTTCGCAGCAGACTTCTACCTGACAGTCAGAGCGCCATTGTCACGAAAATGTGGACTCGGACTTGGTGGAAGATCGGAAGGCCTTAGGGTTCCATTTGAAACAGGGCCTCCCTTCATCCGAATATATCTATTTCCATACTATAGGCTATGGTATGTAAAAAAACAGCATGTGAGCCAAGTAGTATGTCCAAATTAATTGTATTCACACAGTAGACTAAAAAAACACCCAGATGACCTACTACTTCCAGCGAGATTCTGAAGTGTGCATTTGATGGACCCTCAACTATCCCATAAGGACGTGGGAGATGATTTTGGAATTCTTTGCATTGGTGTTTATTAATGATATTTTCTAGGTTCCCAAATCATACTGCACAACATATACGTACATATATTTAATATATTCTCAAGTGGATATATGAATGACCCTCTTTTGCTATTTATAAAATGGTTAAAGGTCGGAGCTGTGCAGGTGCATAATAGCTCACCTTCAAACTTCAAAAATGCAAGGGAAGGGGAGAAACTTCACAATAATACATCATAACATCATAATATGGCACACATTAATCAGACTCATCGGAAAGCCTATAAGTGGCCCACTCTGAGAAGCTTCGCCAGCACTTTTCCAAAATGTCCCCAGGGAATTCTAAATACCACCCACTCATATTCCATAAAACAGCAAAGTATGAGTAACATTATCCATCTAAAGCAGGAGATGTTTAGATCCCATTTTGTTAATAGCATATGGATGGTATGGTTATGTTATTATCTCTTTGTTGTGCTGAGCCGGGGACCACTGCCGCCATGGAAACCTCAAAAAGCATTAGCATACCTGGCTAATATTTCTGTTATTGAGGAAGGTTAAGAGCCCAAGTGCCTAATGCATCGCAGTCATCTGAGAGCTACTGTTGCAGATTCTTCACACAGTGCTTTTGGTACATAGAGCATATGGCTGCCAGACTACCGATGTATATTGTGAAACATAGCTAATAAGACCTATTATCCCACACAATAATTAGCACACATTTATATCCTGGGTCATAGACAAACAAAGACGTCTAAAGTAACTCTGCGCATTGGTCTTGTAGGTAAAGGAGAAGGAGGTTGTACAGGACCTGGCGTACAGCACGGGCTAAAGTCTGGAAATCAGAAAACACCTCACCACTTCATCTCCAGCCTCTGAGCAAGGTCAGACTCACTGAGTGTGTAATAAATAGGAGCTAGTCCAAGAGCCATTATCTTGCCTCCATTGCGGGAGGAGTGCGGTGACCTGGCATTCTGACAAATGGAGGGGAAAACTCGGCCTAGAGATGTAAATCCCTCCTCCGGTTCCCCCATGAATAGTATTGCTCAGAGGCGCTGACCCGAATGGGAGTGAACCACCCAGATCAGAAATGACAGGGGAGGGAAAGACGGGGCTCCCGTTAGCAGAGGAAAGGCTGTGTAAAAAGAAATGATGATTAGGAAGAATAAATGAGATGTCACGCTGAGCAAAATATTACCATCAAACGGACTTCCTTGGTCGGGGTTTGAGTGACAGCCAGCATGAAAAATGTGGGATGTGGTGTCTTTGTCCCTATGTGTGTGAGGCGAGAGAGAGAGAGAGAAGAGAAAGAGATACTTTTATCTTGCTAGAATAAGGGGGCATCAAAAAACTATAGTTTCCTGTGAGGACTATTGATTTCATTTTATGTTTTGATCGACAGTAATACTTGCATGTACACACCAAATACTGGTATCTCTAACAACGCAAAAACCTTTAAAAAGGTTGATGCTCATTCATCCATTTTATCCTCTTACAGTAACACTCAATATTGTATTCTTATTGACCTTTTAACACTGCTGTATAGTCATGGGTCTGGGGAATTACTAAAGGTGCTGAAGCTTGGCTTGTGTAAAAACAATACACTTGGGAGATCCCGAAGGCTTTGTTCAGAGAGGCAGCAAATACCTGACATTTTGGCATATTATTTGGTAAATCCGTTTGTTTGTTTTTTAGTTTGGGATGTTTGAACAACTCAAAAAAGAAGAAGAAATAAAAGAAATTCAGATTCGTTTTTTAAGCGTATCCATACACAGAATGTACAGTAGTGTATCCAGCTAAGACCGACTCATCTTTGATCACTGCTTCTACATATAGTATCTGATGTGGACACAATTACTATGGAAACTGATGTAGATGTACTACTGCATCTCTGAACACACGGATTTGATTTCAAATCGTGCCGAATGACAAAGCTTAAAAACAAATCAGATTTTTTTGCCATTTCATCAGACCTTTCTTTCAGCTTGCCTTTGCTGGACAACCACAGCAATGTTTTAACATATGACATCTGTCATAACATATTTGGGAAATGAATACGCTTTTTTGCTTAGTATTACTTTAACAATTGAAACTGCTTATGAAAGCTAAATTAACTAGTAATCCTAGTTTTTCATTTGGCTGAAACATCTCCATCCTTACTCGGTGAGCTTGCAGTGTCTGTGCAATAATTTGACTTTATAATCCCAGAGTTAAAAAAAAAAAAAACATCATTATGAATTTGTCCAAATGTTTTTCATTTTTGTGAAAACACACACTCTGTGGATTACACCCTCATAACTTGATGGCCTCGGGGGGAGTCTTAGGTATTTTTAAATTGATCCCCATTTCATAAAGTAAAAGCCATTTAGTTATTAGATGCTCGGAAGAATGTGATTGCAACAGATAGGAGCAGTTTGGGAAGGAATTAAAAAAATGAAGGCTAAAATCTCAGGATTTTGTGCAGCTGTAGAGGAGCAATATGCAGATGGGTTTCATCCCAGGAATTAGCAGAGCTGCTCAGTTGCCCTCTCTCCATGTTGTTATTAAATCTCCGCAAGAGCTGCAGGGAGAAGTGCATTAGGAGTGCATTAAACCACTTCATGACACATTTATGGCATTTTCCTCACTTTTGATTTGTGTTCCCCCACATGAACTTCCCACCATGTGACCGATGCTGGAGCCATGCCAATGACAGAACGGAGTGGCCATACTGCTTGGACACTGAGCTGAGCATTGTGCTTCAGTAAATGGAATGAAACAATCAGATCTTTCATTCAAGACCATTTCATGAAAACAGGTGTCCAGATCTATAGCTGTAGTCTTTGCTCCATGCTCCATCAAAATATTATTCAATTTCAAATCAGTGTAGTTATTAACTACAACACAATCTATTTATAAAACATGTTTTTGAAATGAGCAGAAATAAAATAAATTAATGATGAAAAAGATTTCAAAAAATGTAAATGCTTTTGGCGTATTCTATTATTCATAGATCAAGAAAGCATAATATTATAGAAACCATCACATTAGAGAATTGTTCAGATGGTGCTAAACTGCTTCCTGTCATTTAGGTTGATGGATGACTAAAAGCAAAAGAAAGCCATGTTGTCTGGCCTTTCTTGATGCTATCATGCAAGAAGCCTCTGTAGAGCTGTTCTGAGAGAGTATCACGTTACACCAACAGTGCCTGACAATAGATTGTGGCTGGACTGACAAGACCTTAGGGAAGATTTGATGCCCTTTGTCACCATATGGCTTCAGTCGGGACCCATTGCCTATTTACATAATGGATTTGAACAAATTAAATTAAAATAATGACATGCAGACTTTAAATGATTTTCAGTGAATTTTCTTTTTGTTTGATTTTTGTAGTTTGAATCAGACCGAGACTGGATTTGTCCACGTTTACAATTTAAAATATTCATTTTTTGTTTTTAAAAATTAGCACTTTGCCTGTAAACAGTCAAAAACGTTTCTTGGTCAAAAGAAACGTCGACTTGGTACCTAAGAAGTAATATTTTGTCATCCCTGTGCACAGCCAAGGACCTAGAGACCTGCATGCCATTTCCCCAAAAGTTTTTGTTGATCTACCATGTATTTTCATGTTCTAAGCCGGGTTCACGCTGTACGATTTTAGCCATGACTTGGCCATCTAAGATAAATCCTAAGTGATTCCTCTGATCCTGGACCAAAAGCCTGAAGTCTTTGGTCGCTAGTTTGACATGTTCGCCGATAGCCGATTAATGACCATTGCGATCATGTTTTAACACTGACAAAATTCTGGCAGTAACAGAAGTTGAGGTGCAGTCCAGCAGTGACTTCTATGATAACCATCAAATCAAAAACCAATAGGAGCGTAAAACCTGATGACATAATAAGTGAGACTACAATAAACCACCACTTGCACCACACGCATACTTTTCAATGATCAAAATTAACGCTAGAGATTTTTTTTTTGTTTGCTATAGCCACCATTTCTATTCTATCCCACATGTAAATGCAGCTCAGTCACAGACGTCTTGTGTCTACCAGTTTTTAACATGTCTTGATTGCCGTATGTCTGACATCCGAGATCCAGACTGTTTGTACAGTACGACAAGCCACAGTTGTAAAGGACCATTATAAATCGTACAGTGTGTGCACCCGGCTTTAGTTGCCCCTGCCAAATATCAAGATTTTGCAGATGGCACTGGCTTTGTCATTAGACATTCATTTAGATATGTACACCTGGAATTGGACACACTGGTCAGGATATTCATTAGTCTCCTTCATTTTCAGGCCAAGGTCAAGAGTAATATGAAAATAAATGCAAAAAAACACAAGGGGCTTGAAGTGGAGCATTTTTTGATCTCTCCCCATGCAGGGTCTCTTATCATGGTAGGAATAGCCACAAGCCTTTGGTTCTTCCTCTCCCTTTTATTCTGCAGTTGTTCAGAGGCTTCTTAAGGCTTTTGGAGGTAATGAATACCTCTTGAGCGAGTCGAGAATCTCCTCCATTTACTGTTGATTGTGTCTGCGGAGGTACATATGAAGTACCGACAAATTACATGCTGTGTTATACATATTGAGCTCCATGCAGAATCTCCGTGTGCCCCTTCAAATGCAGAGGGAGCTGATTTTAAGACAAGGTCTGATCTTGCTCGAGTTTATTCAGCCCCAAATCCTTTGACTGGATTACTGTTATTAGAGTCGTGGCCACGCACGCTGTGATTGAGAGCTAATCTACAGAATCGCAGCAGGAGGAAACACAAAGAACAAGAGGAGTGATGTCTAATCAAGCCCCTGTACCTGCAGGTTACGACCACATACACTAGAATTTAAAATAGCTCTTCAGTTACAGTACATAGAATATGTGTGTCTCTTGATCACTGCAATTTTAGCATATGGATGGATGTGTGTCGATCCGCGGCCACAGCAATAGACCACAGCGTTTAGACCATTTAACAGAACACACAAAGATGCGACACAGTCAGTGACAGCTGAATTTGGGAAAAAGGAGCTAAAGTTGTACAGCAGAGGATAAAACACAATATGCCTCCACGGCAAATCACTCTTCCCATACACCGGTGCTTCAACACTTACACACACATACACGTACAGCACTCAGGACACGGCACTCGTGATGAAAAAGACACCACCAGCTTTCCACCCCTGCCTCAAACACTCAGCCCCTGTAACAGATTTCGGTTATACACCACTCAGTTCACAGTAAAAACAATGACTTCACGAAAGTCAACAAAGAACAAGGTTTTCACCTCTCTAAATAAACCATCTTACAAATACTAAATCACAATACCAAAATAACTGGCAAAACAAAAATAATAAGAATAATCACTTATGGCCACACAAGACCATACAAAAAAAATTAAAGAATTCACATTTAACAAGATTCAGATTAACTTGATCAATGCAATATAAATCACAACCAAACAAAAACACATTGACAATCTTTACAATCCTAAAGAAAAGAAAATATAAACCAACACACACACTGCGATAGACACACAAAAAGGAGCACTTCCCACCCCAATGGCAACAGCAAAGCAACAGCGCCTACAGTCTCACGCAGCCCAACGGCACGGAAGTTAATCGCCCATGACGAACGCGACCACTCTGTTTTTAATACCTCTGTAAAAGTACAAGTTAACAATCAGATGAAATCTCCAGAATTTAACTATTTGCAGCAACTCATAAAAATCAGTTTCTCTCTACAGGAAATTGCCACTCAACCTATAAGTTAAACACACCTACCTTAAGCGCGACCTCCGGAATCCTCAAACAAAATTAGGCAAACACATATGCATGGAAGCTGAGGGCTCGTCCAGTTTATCGGGAGGAGAACGTACGCGCCGGTGGTGACTAAGCGCCTCCATACCAGGCTATAAACAACCGTGGTTGAATCAGACTCACCCCAACCTCTGTATACAAACAAGTATACTGCTATAGAAAGTAAGTGGATACTTTGATAATACACAATCAACACTTTCACCTACCAGAAGAGGGACAATCTGGCTCCATGCCAGCCACAGGGATTCACATGCCACCCTAAAAATAAACTAAAACGAGCCACAGCATTGACCACCAGACAACCTCACCAAACATACCTGAATGGCGACAATGACGACACCGGAAGTGAGGGCGGTGACTCGTGACACCATCCACTCTAGACAACTTGTTTATACTACTGCAGCCCACTAATAGGACCAAACTTAACCAGGACACTAGCCAACCACATGCAGGCGGGACGAATTTCATTGAACCTGCCACAGATGTATACGGTAGGTCATTCTAGTTTTACCACTTTAAAAATGAGAAAATCAACCATATCTTCTCCACCAATGAGTGATGCGACACAATCACAAAACAATAACTACTTCGCTAATAACTAACCGCTGTAATAACAATAACTAACCACCGCAATCCATAGTGACAAGCGATTTCTATCTCTTTTAGCGTAGCAGTTGGTGAATGTGATTTCACCAAGTACCACATTTGTTGATTAATTTTCCAATCAACCAATCAGATTTGAGGGACAAGATTACAGTTCATGTAAAGTTTAGGCTTAGAACCAGAGCGAAGTACATAAACATCAGTGTTATTAACCTTTCATTACCCTCTGATTTTAGAGAAAAGTTATGGGTAGGGTTAGGTTTAGGAGTAGGGATTGGGTGACTACATTTTGGGACAGGAATGTTGATTCAGGATCAACAAAATGATCCAGGACCATGTCTTACTTGGCAAAATCATGGTGACCGCCCAGGGTTACATGTAAAACTCTATTTAACACAGAAGATTATTATTTGTTTGTGTCTGGTTAGAATACGGAGATAAGCCAACTGAAACATTATGCAATTTTAGTATCAGCATCTTTATAAGGCACTATAGAGGAGTAAATAAGAGGACAAAAGTGGCGCAAGCTTAATAGATAACTGAAATTACATAATACAGGAATGGTCGAAGACACTTCTTCTATTTTGTAAATCAAAAAGCATTTCCTATATATGATGAATTGAGTCTAGACTATGAAATCCCGGTGTAGTGTAAATTCTGAATTTCAGACTGTCCTGCCCCTTATAGTCCCAAACAAATCTTGTCATAAGCCTGCATAGAACGCTACATTGTGTATCCTTTCCAAAAGCTTGTTGTCCGGCTCACTGATCTTCAAATCATATATCCGGCAAAGAGCACAAGGGCATGCAGGGGTCAAACATTGCTCTTCTGTGAATGACACATTCTAGTTTGAGCACTGACCCAAATCTCACCACCAACATCTCACTCAGCAGGACACAGTGATTTAAGAATACAGATCTTTCTTCAAATAAATCAATTAAATAAAACCAAATACAGAGTAAAACTGGGATGTATCCAGTCTGCCTGTTGTTTCTTATGCCTGCTACAGACCATTAGAGATCATTACAACTCACACTGTATGACTTGTGGATCTAATTAACTTGGTTACAACATGCATGTAGACATGTAGTCATGCAGATCATGACACCACCATTTTATCGTAGGTTATGATGCGAGGTAGTATAGAAGAATAAAAAATCATCCCCAGACGCTAGTGGCAAACAAATAAGAGGAGAATATGGATGCAGTCATGGCGGGGAAAAGAGGCGAACTTGACATGCCAATCTTGCAAATAGAGCTTGAGGTAGTTTAAGGTTTTAGTGGCATGTTGTATTGATCAATATGCTATTCATATTGCATTTTATTAGCTAGTCAGTAGACTGTGAGATTATCATGCTAAATTTCTGACACTGTCAGAAAATTATTACAGACTATCTTTTGTCGCAAGAACGCAACAATGTCAATCTCTGAACCTCTCTGACTTTACAACGGGCCACCATTTAGGAACCACGGCTACAGAAATTGCCATGATTGGTCATCTTTCGTCTGGGACATCCCAAAATCATACAATGTGTATACCGGGCATTAGAGAGTAAGCTATGCATTCTCGATAAATTGTAACTATTTTTTTTTATCATAAATATAAACTATTCATTGACAACTAACCTTAAAATGTCTACTTATTGCAGAAATATTAAATATGAAATAACCTGACCTTGAAGACAGAGATGAATGGAGACTTTGTTGTATTTGGTCTCACATATGTTTTAAGTCGATTGTGTGAAAGGGTTTGCACTGGCACTTGAGGGTTTCAGAATTTATCGGGACAAAGCTTTTGATACTCTAATCTGCTTTAAACTGCCATTGTCTGGAGCGTATTAGATTTATCATGGGATGTGCAGATGTTCCATTGTATTTATAGATATAGCACTTTGATTCTTCACTAGCAAATATGCAGCTATTAATACTGATGGTAATAAAGTAAGTTACATGTCCAAACCCACTTTTATTCAGATAAAACCCATTTGGAGACTCATACTGTACAAATATGAATAAATTAGAATTACAATGACAATTGCTCTCTCACATTGCAGTGCACTGATACGCATATCAAGACCCAAAGGCCAAAATACAAAGTTGTAGTCTGAACTTCACTAAAGCACTGACCTAGCAACAAAAAAGAAAAAGAGTTACAAAGAGATATATTCAGATGTGACTGCTATACAACCTTTCAGAGCGCAGAGAAAAGCCTGTTTTGTGCTTGAAATTTGACGAAATATGTCCATCAAGATTTCAAGGTCAGAAAGTCTTGAAAAGGTTTAAAATTGCTCAGAGTTGCTGAGCCATTCTTTTTTCTCATTAATAAACTGTTATGAGAGAAACATTGAGCAAGGCTGAAAAAGCTCTCTATCTCTCTCGCACACCATCTGGGTCTGCAGATACAGCAGATGGCAGTATTACTCTTGTGGTCTACAAATTTTAAATATAACTTAATTCTTGATTCTTTCACGCAAAATGTATTACATCACAAAAACAAGAAGCTTTGCTCACTGACAGAATCACTCTTAATGATGAAAGACCAAAAATCAAGAGAAGAGGTTCAAAGTTGAGACATGCTCTGTATGTAAACAAGATTCTTCCATGATCTCTTCGTGATGATGATCTCTTTATTTGGAAGGAATATGGACAAAGGGAAGGGAAGAGAGCATGTATGGGGAGGCAGAGGTAAATGCATCCCTCTCCAGATAAACAACCAAATGATGAAAAGTGCATCAAGTGCTTGTCAGTAGCAGCCAGTAAAAATGAAAGCTTTCAAACGGCATTGTAAATATTTTCCTCCACATAAGAAAGTGATTGTAAATGCATATGCATATATGAAAAAAAAAATCTGAAATTCTTTACAGTTTGAGCAGAGTGTGGTATTATTTCAAATCTAGTGCTCTTATCTTATTTACAACTGACCTAACTGAATTTTATTTCCTTAACATTATTAAAATTGGAAACCACAGTTAAAGTCAAATGAGAATTTTGTAGATGCAACATGTATCAATCAAAAATGACACCCATGTGCTGTCCTATTGTATAAATGAAAGGATCCTTAGTACAGATACTGCCTTGAATCTAAATGCATTACAGTAGGCACTACTGTTAAATTTCAAGAAAATTTTAGTCGGTGCCCAGTTTTAGTAACTGAGCTAAAAGAAACAATTCAAATGTTTTAGCATTGAGATTAATACAATTCTCAGCATCTACCCTACAGTACGACGTTACATGATGGCACATAAATTATAACACAAGTGGCATCTATATGAACAGTACATGGTGAATTATGTTAAAAACAACAACAAACAAACAAAAACACTGCAACACCAAATTCCACCTGCTCAAAACGCATCCCAATAGCTCTTTTCCAAAAGTGCACTGTGCAGGACCATTTCACCAAGTGCCTCGGTGAATCTTATCTGGCACTTTCCTCTCTCTAAAAGAGCATTGAGAGCGTTGTGCCAGCGAGTCACTTCAGACCTGTGTCAGAAATATGCATTTACAGTTCATTATCATCTGTAGCAGATACAGTAATCAGTGCTACCATGGAGCCTGCTAGACATTTCACTGTGTTGTGTGTAAACTGTTGACAATGACTTGTGAAAGTGAATATTTCAAATGAAAAATAGATATTCTACAAAAAACATGAAAACAAATCAAAATTCATATATATATTAATTATATTTTTATAAGTATTGTAGTCGAGACCAGCTCTCTCGAGTCCGAGTCGAGACTAGAGAGGTTGGATAAAGTTGGGTCTCAAACCAGACTTAAAGATATCTTCAAGAATATGTTAAGTATTTGGTATAACAATAAAATTGGCACCATACTCAAACAGTAAACCAAATATACCATGGAATCATGTACACTCCAGGTAAAAAGGCCACATAGTGGTGTAAAGGTAATTTTATTATAATTATGACTTACAATTATTACAATCAGTAAGTGCTCTTTCACATAATATTGCTGCACACGAATTCTGTGTGGCTCTTAAATGCAAACTATTATGGATTATAAGGCAGACATTTTCGAAACATAGTTGAGCTCCACATCACATTGGACCTGGGTCCTGCTGCATTTGCGCGCCGCAAACTTTATAGTCTCAAGTCATGCGCAGTTGCGCACAAGAACGTCAGCATTCATTGGACGTTTCAATCAAACAACAATTTAAAGAAATATTAACATACAGAAATAATCATGACATATTTTCAATGGGACTCGAGTGGATTCGGGAATAAGTCTGAGTCCTAATATTTTAT
Source organism: Pimephales promelas (assembly GCF_016745375.1). The sequence continues at coordinate 2,941,435 of NW_024121577.1, read as the reverse complement.
TAGGCAATTCCGAGTCAAAATGCAAGATATAGTAATACAAGACAGAGACCATTAAAATATGACCATTAATATATATATATATATATATAATATATATATATATATATATATATATATATATAAACATCACAACGCATGTGAAGTATTTCTTAAAAAAAAGCAATCCCAATCAGCTGACCTTTCTAAATATTTGAATTTGCATTGACCTCATTTTTGCATGGCCTATGCCTCATCAATAGATGCAATCATACAAATCCAGTTTAATTACTCAGTTGGGTGGACTGCTTGCTGTCCTGCTCCAATACTGTGACCATAAAACCTTTTTCTCACAGGCTTCAATAAAGAAAGACCCTCCCACGATGCTGTGCATCTTAAGATGCATGAGCCACATCTCAAGTGTTTGTGGCTTTTTGAAAGCAACACATCAGAGACCAAGATACAAACAGATAAAATATTGGAATATGTCTTTGTGATTTTTTTTTTTTTTGTGTGTGTGTGCGTGTTTGCTCAGACACCGCTGGGCATAATCCATGTCTACATCGCTAAAGGCAGATGTCATGCTCTTAATCTAATTCTATCTAAATTGTTCCAACAAATGAAAGAAAAGTGCAGTAATTTGCTCATACTTCTGTATACATGAATCTGCTCTCTTCAAAGACAACAAAATGCCATCAAATGAAGATTGGTGCCTTATAATAAAGCCATTTTACCACAAAAAAGTAATTTTCAGATGGAGACCAAAATCAGAACAATTTTCTTTGAGGTAGAAAAGACAAGACAATGTATTGCTTCATGCACATTTCTTGTTGACTATTCAGGGCTGCGGGGAAAATACTGGAGGCAATAATTTTGTCCATGTGGGGTCATCTGTAGTACACTCAAGCAATTATGGGGATGTAGCAGAGGGTGGATGCCTGAGAGCTGGCCAGACTTTGATCGTATATGTGATCGCAAGAATCACGACTTTGAGCCATTTTTCTGAAACACAAGATACAGATACAAGTCTTTTATGTGTACTGTACAGCAGGGCCATTTACAGTTCCACATCTCTACTCCACTAAGGCACCACTTATCAATAGGCTGTTGATGATTTCACACGCTCTCTGTCATTAGGGATTTTATTAAAGACCACTGGGATCTTATGAAGCAGCAAGCTGATCGACACAATGACACTTATTTAAGGACAAGTTCAATATACATTCCCTTTCTTTAAATAGTGACACAAGACACTTATTGAACTGACGTATCCTATTGTTATACATGTTAACCACACATCTTAAAGTCCCTGTGAAATCAAAATGGACCCTATTTACTTTGTTAGCGCATAGTACTAGTCTTGTGGTGAACAATTAATCCGTGCAAGTAAATATATTTCTAAAAACATTTTTTTTTTTTTACCATGGTAATCTTTAATCAAAATCTGAAAAGTTACTTCCGGTGTGGAATGGTGGATGATGGAGGTTTGACGGCTTGGGTTGGGAAACGCTTAACCACTCCCCTCAAACCGTTGGTCTGTTATGCGCGAGAGATGGAGAGGAGGTGCGCTAGTGTAAAACCCTGCCTTCTGTTCCATATTCCGTTTCACTTGGAAATACATAACAGCACTGAAGAAAATTCGTTTGCAACTTTAAGACCTAACAATCAATGATGGTGACAACAAAATACTTGCATACTTATATGCAATCCAGCTAAGCCATGGGGTCATCCAAACAATTATTATTTATTATATTTCCAAACATGGCAAGTAATCAAAACAAAAACAATATATTATATCAAGCGTGTCGCACAAGCCCTGAAAAGTGAAGCCAAAACGTCTTGATTGTCCCCCAGTGGCCGGTCCTAGTATATGTCATAAACCCCGCCTCCCGATGTTACTCAACGGCATGTAAGACCATCTAAACAAATAAATTACACTTCAAATATCGTTTTTCTAAATATGGATTCTGTCATTTACTGTAGTTTTTATCACGCTGATGTAATTTCAAGTGTTTGTTTTTAATTAGTTATTTGATGCGGTGGTGGTGACGTCATGATTGACAGCTGTAATTGACAGGTTCTCTGAGCGAAGTAGTCACTGAAGCACCAATGGGCTCTTTTTCAGGATCTTCGGAGGACTGAGGAGATTGGTGCTTCAATATCTAAATTTCTATAATTAATTTTAAAAAAGTGCAGGCGTGTGTTCTTGCGATTGATTCTGCGGAAGTGAAGGCAGGGCCTTGATTTTGCGGCTTTACTTCCTGCTCACCACTGCACGTCTGGTCCCCAAATCAATTCTGCGCAGACTCAAGTTCCAAGATGTTAGCGCCATATTGGCAGCTTCACTTCTGACCAATGGAAGAGAGCAAAGGGGCTGCGTCCATCTTTTTTTCGTCTATGTATTATATAGATTTAACAAGGTTTCTTACAACCGTAAGTCTGTCATGTAACTTCAAGCCTATCCTGTTTTAAAGGTTTAAATATTGAATATAATGTAACATTTTTGTACATTACAAAATGTATGTTTGCAAGTATATTGCGTGAGAAAAACATACTTGTCAGATTAGGATGGGATTAAAAAATGGCAAGTATGTAGAAACACATATTTCTCTAATGTCCCCCGAAATTTGTCCCGTCCGAAAAGGACTAATGACAATGATTCTGTCAAATATTGCAATGAATATAACATAATATAAATAATAATGAATAGTATGCAAATTACGCACTGAAAATTTGTGTGTAAAAAAATAATTAAGTTTAATAAAGTTCTATAAATCATCCACATAAGACACCATCAAACAAAAAAGCACTGATGGGTAAAATGAGATTAAACCACAGCTCAGAAAACCTCAGTACCTTGCTCCTGTTTATTAGGGCATCAAGGATCCATCATTAGTTCAGGGTGTAATTCACTCAACATAGGAGGGCCCTATATCACTTCTTGTCTACAAAATGGGTGTATTTTCAATTAGATTCCTCAATGGCTACTAATTAGGCTTACATTAATCAATACTTATATCAATAGAATGATGAGGTATCTTATCCTGGCCCAGGATTTATTTGAGAGGCAAATTTAAAGACCTGCTGGCATGTTTGACCTGGGCGTTAGGGGTCACTGGATGGGTCATGGGTGTATAAAAACACTAAATCCAAATGGATTGTGTCATCTTACTTTGCTTTGATTGAAAGGTAATGCAAAAGACCTACCATATACCCAAATACAGCTAAAAGAGTGTGTCTATTTAGCTGCATATTTCTGTTTCATCTCCGTCTCTCTATTGCTTGAGGCTCAAAACCTCCATGCGATATAGCAGTCTGGCTCTAAGACCTTTCCCATTAGCAATTCTCAATATCTTTGGGTTGGCGATGCCCACTATTCCCACAGGCTGATGGGATCCAGACACAGTTTGCGTGGTCCTGTCAGCTAAGTTTTAGCTTCCTCCATCTCAGACAGTCTGCATTGTGGATCACAGCCCCGGCCGCTGGTATATGTGGTAGCCACAACGAGACAGATAGTGCCTTCTTTCCGAGCTGGAGTCAGTAAACCTGCCCCTTCCTCTCTGGGGAGGCTGCTAGCATGGCTCTAATGTGCCGGCTAAGGACTCACATTCATGACGCTGTAACCAGATCACTGCACAGGCAGCGCTAAAAAGCTAACAGTCTCGACTGTGAAGGCGTCTGTGGTCAGACCCCTCCTCTCTTATCTCAGTTTCCTCCGCAGACTGAGTGGAGGAAATCTGCCTTTATTTGAGTGAGACAAATAAATGGTGCATCGATAAACCACATTTTTTTCTCAGATATTTTGAAACTAAGACTAATTGTATAAATACATATTACAAATATATGAAATATAAAATTAATTAAAAATATATTTTTTAATACTTTATTATCTTTCCATATAGCACTACTAAGCACATTGTTATTGTGTCCAATTTCTTGAAATATGTTGTGTAAAGCGGTTTGCTCCAGCATTTCTCACAGCATTCATTCAAAAATCAATTCTATAGACAGTGTTATTGTACATTCACATATACAAATACATTGGCTGTACAAAAACAAGTTGTTTGGGCACCTTGGTTTCAATAAAAGCTGTTTTTGGACTAAAGAGGAAGTTCCCTATCAGTCGCTCAAGTTCGACGTAACGTCAAAATTGGGATCCTTGAGAGACCAATCAACTTTGAGATTATTAAAACGAGCCAATGCATGTTGGTATGCGATAATTGCATCAGCTGCTCTGCTTGCAATGCGAGCATATAACGAGCAGCAGGTGCGCCGCATATTGTCTTTAGCTTCGGAGCCGAGCAGTTCTACTTTTCCTGCTCTACAATCTTCTGACAATGTTCACCTTTAAAAGAAGAAAACGAGTCTGCTCTTGAGGGGAACGCCTCTTCAAAGCTGGTGTTGGTGTTGCAGCTCAGACATAGGCGGAAATCGCGGGGGGGTCGGCGGGGTCAGGACCCCCCCTATCTGAGGGTTGTCCCTCCCCAAAAAAAACATTAAAATATGTGTATTGTAAATAATGTAATCATATATTCTTAAAATAATTAAGAAATAAAATAACACAAATGCAAACGGGGCAATATCGAAAAAAGTGTTCTAAACATTTTGAGACCCCCCTCCCTTGCCTCACAGTGCATTGGTCCACTGCCTCCGTCCCTTTTACCTCAGACACACACATTCCGGTGGCGGGAGAGAAAAACATAGTTTTTGAGTAGTTGTGGAACTCCAGCAAAGGGGTCGCACACCGGACGAGAAGCGTCGCGTCGCGCCACGTCTTTAAAATTCGAACACATTATTCTCTATGAGTGTACACACACCGGCGGCGCCGTTCGGCGTCTGTCCGCGGCGCCCAGCAACGGCTCACTCACGACCGTGTTCAAAACCCTGCCCACAGAGCGCCATTTACATAGTTTTATATACAATTTAAATTATTTTTTGTCTCAAATCGGTGCTGACGGATCCTGACTTCGCCCTATGCTGCAATATGCATTTAGTTTTGCATTTATTTACAGAAATCAGCTGCTTGAATGACAATTGCTGGTGTTATTGGATTTTTCAGGTGAGATTCTCAATTCATTCAGTAAACGGATGCTCTGAGGTAAAGTTTTCAGACTGCAGACTCAGGAACGATTGTATTTAATTGTACAGTACAATAATAACTTAGAACAGACATTATCTTCATGTCATTAAACATTACAATATTGCTGGCCATACACTGGTGAGAAAGTCCGGGTGTGCTGTACATTTAACGCTTTCACTGTGATTTAGTTGGTTTATATAATTTAATATAGTTAAAGAATGAGTCAATGAATGAAATGAAATCGCTGCGCTGCGTGAGGAGGAGAGTATGTAAACAGATTCGCCGCTGGCTTAAACCAGAAAGAAATTTTAAGAAGTATAATGAAATGGTCTCCATGCAACACTAATAATAGTAGTAAGGCTTTCCTCTGTATTTTTCTAACTGTATTATTGGTGTCCCCTTCAAAATTTGCTCTTGAGAATTGTTATGTTTATTGTCCCCCCCAACATTTTGATGAAATTTTCGCCCCTGAGCGCAGACAGCGCTGGCCACAATCTCTCATAGAGCCAGCAAAACAGCTGTTTTCACAGCTCAGAATTTTGCGCCTTCACAGAGTCCTGTTTGCGTAGCTGCGGTCCTCCCTGTGGGTGCTTCATTACCAGAGAGAGCAGTTTTTCTTGAAAGAGCATACACGGTTTGATGCTGCATCTTTTTCAAGACGTCATTCAAACTGTGTTTTTTCTCGTTTCCTATCCTCATCTGACGGCCACGATCACTATTTCGCATGTTTGTGCTTAAGTGTGCTGAAACTGTGTGCTTGTGGGTGGTTTATGTTCTCTCTGAGCAGGACCACGTCAGCACGTTGTTTGTCTCGCCTTTCTTATTAAGGTTTAAACTTTAAGTGATCAGCATACCGTTGAGCTGCCGGCTGACAGCACGGGTTGTCACGGTAACCCAGCGTGCGTCGTTAGGAGCCCTGTATGCACGGTCGAGACGCAAGAGCCTCAAACGAGGTGGAGTCCCCTCGCCCAGGGATGGACTGGGACTAAAAAAACGGCCCTGGACTTTGACTAGGCCTGGCCCAAAGCAATCGGTGCGCGGAAACTCGACAACAACAATAACGCCTGCTGCCTGTTATGAGTATCACAAGACTTTAATTGTGGCTCAGGATTCTATACCATCCAAATTATACCTAACAGCATATTATACAATCTATTCCAAGCTGTCTTGAAATTAATTCATTACTTAATAATCTTCTCATAATAATTTATGCAGTAATTAATCTTATCTACTGCACAAATAATAATACCACATCTAAATGAAAATAGGCACCATTACAAATGTAACTTCTAAAATCTTCAAAGTTTTTAAGCAGTAAATGATAAAAAAAAACATGTTCCTTAATATTAGCTACTGCATGTGGCATTTTACAGCTAAAATGTTGAAGTTTAGCCGTTTTAACTACTGTAATCATTAAAAATCTAGCAAGCTGAATATCACTTCCTATCATCATTCCTAGCAAGTAACTTGCAAAGTAATTTCTGATTAATTCGGTTCGGGAGTAGTAGAGATAAAAGCCCGCCCACACTGAGAATTGATTGGTTGGGTTATTACAAGTGTTTCGTGAGACACACACAGCCTGGAACTTCCGGGAAACTTGGGATGTCTGTGGCGAGTGGGGGCCGGGTGGGGGCCTGCTGGCTGTCTTGGAGTACCGGCCGTTCTGTGATTCTCCAGATCAAACAGATGGCCAGTCCACCCCTGAAGTCCGATCTTGTTTTTCTGGTGAACCATAAAAGGGATGCTGCGTATACTGTCAGGGTGACCGGAGGATTATAGTGAGGGCTTCCCCGCCCGGTAACCAATCCATGTGGCCCCTCAGTCCTCTATCGCATGGCATACATGTTGAGATTTGTGAGTGGTTATATTCTCTTATAAGAACATAACCACGTCAGCATGTTGTCCGTCTTGCCTTTTTTATTAAGGTTAAGCGATCAGCGTGCTGTGTGCCATCCAGTTGACAGCCACATGCACTGTCTTGCATGCCTGGCATCTTCTGGATGGGATGCTGGTCATTCTAATGACGAACCTAGCATTTCATTAAGGGCTCCAGGAGAGGATAGATGTCTATTGCTACATCAGAGAGAGGGTTATGCTCTGGAAATTAAGATGATGCTGAGCTCCCACTATAATGGTGTGCATGCTCATGCTGAATCAGATTTAGACTTGACAGACATGCTTTCCCGGGTTACACTGGGGCAAAGTGCGACGTATAATCGCCTTGCCCCACTCCGTGCCTTCCTGGACGTGTGTGAAAAACTTTTTGCTGTGGAAGCATTTTGGTGCTAATATGGCAAGCCAAACGTGCCAAAAGTGCAGAAAGTTCTTCCACTCTCACAACCCTCCATGGCTGGGCAGCAGTGCTACTGCAGACCACCTCTTCCCTGCATGTGACAGCCACATCTTCCCATCAGCTGCTCTTCCCTGGAGGAGACCCTTCGGGTCAACTGGGATAAGAGCAAACTCACCCCCAGGCTGAGGATCTCTTTCTCGGTATGAAGTTGGACTTGATCAACATGACAGCGGGCCTCACAGAGCCCCGTATCCCGTCAGCGTTGAACTGCGTAAGCTCACTCAGACGCAGAACAGCAGCACCACTGAAACTTTTCAGAGGCTCCTGGGGCATATGGCATCTGCAGCTGTGGTAAGTAAGTAAGTAAGTAAGTAAGTAAGTAAGTAAGTAAGCCTTTATTGTTCAGCCTTGGCTGAAAATTGGTCTTTGGTCTCGCAAATACAATCACAAAAAACAATTAACAACACACAATACATAAACATATATGCTTAAAATAACGCTGCTCGTATTGCTTTATGAGGCTGCTCTAACACTGGCTCCACGTTGGAGTCCCGAGATGGGCGTGGCAGAGCGGCTCGTGCCGGGTCCAAGTAACCCCACACTGTCGCCAAACTCTCAGCTTGTGGTCAGACCCTTCATACCTGGGGGCAGGTGTTCCCCTAGAACACGTGTCCAGGCACTCCAGGTTTCCACGGATGCCTCTGCCACCGGCTGGGGAGCCACGCACAATGAGCATGTAGCTTCAGGTCTGTGGACGGGGCCTCAACTGCATTGGCACATGAACTGCCTCGGAGCATCAGTTCAAACTCGTTTGCAACTCCTCCAAGTGCCAAACTCTACATAGGCCTACATAGACCACAGCAAGTTGGGAGTCTGGCCGTCTTGCGTAGGGCACTGGATGTGGCAGAAACCATGGCGTTTTCCATAGGAATCCAAATTACATCATCACATCAACGTTACGTCGAACGTGAGCGACAGATGGAGAACGCCTCGGTTACTAATGCAATCCTAGTTCCTAGTTCGTCATGTCGACGTTACTGTACGTCTCCCGTTCCCTCCTTCAGGGAACTAGAGTTACATTAGTAACTGAGACATTTTGAGTTCTGAAATGGAATACAGAATATTCTTTTTATAGTACAATGACCTCTTATATGTCAAAAGATTGTAAGTAAAATTGAGATTTCTCAACTCATGATCCCTTTAAAAATCATTTATGTCATGTCAAAGCAAAATTTTCAGCATTATTACTCAAGTCTTCAGTGTCTCATGATCCTTCAGAAATCATTCTAATATGATCTGATTTGCCGCTCAATAACAATTTATTGGCACCACTTAACAATAAAGGTTTATTTTTTAAGATTAACTACAGTACATCAGTTAATATGAACTAACAATAAGATTAATAAATTCTGTTGAATTATTTATCAATGTTAATTCCAACATGTAGCTACAGTACTGATACCTTTTTAAAGGGACAGTTACTGGTCTCATTGACTTCCATAGTATATATATTTTTTTTTTCCGACTATGGAAGTCAATGAGACCAGTAACTGTCTGGTTACTGATATTCTTCTAAATATCAAAAAAATCGGCTGAATACATTTGAAAATGGTAAAACCCAAATGTTTAACTCTGGGGGAGTGGTAAAATGAGCCTATTTCCAAAAAAAAAGTAGAGTATCCCTTTAAGATCAAAAGTTGGACGTTAATATTAAAGCACTGTGAACTAACAATAGCATGACAATAGCATTTTTATTATTTATTATTTCATGTTAGTAAATGCAACTAATGTAAACAAATGAGATCATTTGCTATAATATTTTAAAAGTTGTGCAACTTAATAATTTTGTGGAAACCATGAGCATTTATTTGAAATAGTAATTTTTATAACATTATAAATGTCTTCATTGTCACTAAAACTAAAAGTTAATTTATTCACAAGAAAAAAAAACTTTGAATGAGTTTATTTCTATAAGTATAAACAATATGTAGGTAAAGCCCACACACACACACAGTGTATATATATAAGCAATAAGGTACGAGGCAAGTGCTATATCGTGAATTAGTGCAACTTTCATGAAGTAAAATCACTAAAAGCCTTCCATCCGCTAGAAAAAACAATGCCGCAAGCAACAATGTTCCAATGTGCAATATGCATGAAGTCTACAGTAGGAACTGCAGTGTTGCGCAGTGATAAATGGAACCATTGGGTGAAGCAGTGTTTTATCAGGAATAAAGCACAGCTATTGTTCCAATCAAGGATTGAAGGATTGGAACGAACCGTTTTATAAATACATATGCATATTCCACAAAAAAGTTCCAAAATGCTTTGCCTGTAACCAAGCAACACACTGGGCTAGCAAAATAGTGTATATGAGACAGTGGAATGGAGGCAACAGAAATATTTTCTAATATAGGCCACTTCTGTTGGGATCACATTAAGACTAGTAATTTAGAAAGACTTGTAAATGTACTGTTTCAGAGTGTATGTGTAACTTGAGTGTCAACACATAAAATACATGGCTCTTTGAAGAAGGTTTATTTGACATTTCAAGGTTATTGGAATAAGGCGGCTAAATGCACGTCCATTAATAGCACGACTCAGTAGGACAAACAAAGTCTGTATGACTTTCATCATATCAAAGTGTATATTTTCATGACGAACAGAATCTACTCTCTCCGTGGACTGTGCCTGCCGCCCTCAAGGAAAGAGGAAGACACTCTTAGTGCAAATCTGAGCCCAGATTCACAACAATGTATTGATATTCACCTCCTCCATTCTCCTAGTGAGTATAGAGTATCAGTCGCCTCCAAGGTTGGCGCCAAGCTGTCTTCTGTGAACCACAAACCAGAATTAATTGCAAATCAATCGAACAAAGTACAACTGATCAGTAAACCAATTAGTAACTTTAGCTGGTCATCCTGGTTTGGTTTACCTCACACTCCTTACTGTGTTTTTGGAAGCTTATCTCATGATTTTCCTTAAAAATATCTCTTTTGCCATGAAAAGCACAATGAGCATCATACAGTATGAGAAAGTGGAGTACCATTTTAAAATAAAGAAACAAGTAAAGATTTCAGATTCAGGCATTTTTCTCCCTAGTATTTGCAAAAAGGCTTTTTAAGATTTGTTGGTATTTGAAATAATTTTTAGTTCTCACGGTTGCCTTGGATCTGCCTTTACTGATGCATCTAGGGACAGGAACAGCATTTTTTATTTGTAGAAATTCTCAACTTAACATATTTATACATTTGTAAATGGATTTTTTTTTCATACTGCAATAATTTCATTAAATATGCACAAATAAATTAAAAATCCTAACAACGGGTGTATGCACGAAGATCTATAAAAATACATAAATTAAAGGCATTTTATTTTTCGAATGTAGCACCACGGCTAATATAACTGAACATTATTAAGATGGAATTCTAGTTAATTATTTGGGACAGAAAATGCAAGCAGGCTGGGAGTAAAAATGGCTGGCCCAGCTAATACCATGATGCACCATCTTGAGGCATAAGATCTTTTAATGTATTCTCTGGCTGTGCCTGAAAGGAGGAAAGAGCGAGCTGAATGGATCCATTAATTTAATTGAAGCAGGCCCTGACAAGAGATAAAACATCTCCCACATCTCTCCAGGCCGCTGCTGGCTTTATAGTAAACAACCAATGATCCATAAACAAAACCAGGAGAGCAGGAGACCCACTCTATAGAGACTTCAAGGCCACAAAAATATGACACGAGAAGAGGAGAATGGAAACTGAAGAGCCCCCCTTTCTCGTCTCCCCTGAGCCCTACCTGCGTATTCAACCTGGATAGGGCTCATTGTACCGTCTCTTTGGGATTTTTGATGTTAATAATTCAGTTTCTGGTCCCAATGCTGGTAGCTGTCAAAAAGAAACCTGCGAGTGGAGAAAATAGCAGGTGCTCTTTCCATGGGGAGAACAATGCATGCGTTTCACCTTCAGGCATGCAGGCCACATAAATAGGCTTCAGATGTAGCACTAGTACAATGCTATCTTTCATTTGAATACTTAGGTAAGTACAGTATAGGTAAACGAAGGCACGAATTTCATTAACTGTTATAACAGAAATGTAAGTGGAAAAATGCACCTACTTTCAGATTCATATAGAGGCCTAAAAAAAAAAACTCTTTCTCGTGCCGTTTATTGATGTACGCGTGTCTCTTAATACACGCTTTCATTAGAGACAAAACGAGAACACAAAACCAACTAGAGGCCATTGAGTCGGGAGGCACCTGTTCCTAGAGCACATTACAAACACTACAAAAGAAAGAAAGAGCCACTAGCGGCAGCCTGAAATATTTGCCAAAATGTGAAGGTCACTGGTTTTAGTCTAACATGTTCTATCTTGCTCTTAAGGGAGAGAGAGAGAGAGAGAGGAAGAGAGAGAGGGAGAGAGAGAGAGAGAGAGGGAGAGAGAGGAAGAGAGAGAGAGAGAGAGAGAGAGAGATCACAGTGCTAAAACGTATATGGAAAAAAAATAGGACAGAGCTTTGAGCACTTCAGGTCTGGTAGCATTAAAGTGTTCGCACATCTGCTTGAGATAGAGTTTCTGTGTAAGTGCTGGACTAAGGGGAAACAGTGTTTGTGCTCTGCTAACCTTGTGGCAGGAGAGAAAGAGTGGAGAAATCTGAGCTACTCATCGTTCGCCATGGCCATGCAGAGCTTCTCGTTTCTCTTAATTGAAAGTTTGTGTTTTGGGGGCAAAAAGATGGCTGAAGAAAATGAATAATGTAAGAGGCTACAACTTTGTTGGCCGGATTGCACGAGGATAGCAGTGCATTGCACTGCGCTTTGCTCAGTGAAAATGAATCAAAGATAAACACATGCAGGTGCATTCCATCATTTCATTGGTGCACTCACACTTGACTTTAAGCATGCAGAATGACTTCAGACACGGCAATGAATACAATAACAAATAATAATGAATTCAAAATGATAAATTATTGTTAAACATTATTGCTAACAGGATTTAATGTAAAACTAACTATAATAGATTAAAAAATTGAACATTTTTATTTAATGTATGAATTGCTAAAAGGATGTCAAACTAAATATATTATTGCTAACAGTATAAAGCAAACATCAACAGGATATGATGTCAAACAAACAATTTGACGTGGTGTGCACATCCAAAAAAAAGTCCAAGTCCAAGTCCCGCTTTAACAGTTCTCATTGACCTTTAACCATTAGGCTTTTTGTTTGGGTTGTTGCTTTAATTACATTTGAGCATTCAGTAATTTGTTGATGTCTCCTCTTTGATTATTGAGCATGCTTTAGAGTGTAAAGTATATCAATACACTTTTTCTACACAAAATTAAACTTCTCATTACAAAAAAAAAAAAAATGAAGTTATGGTATACTTTTAAAGATTAAAAAATGATCAACTGGCTCATGTTGTAGGCAAATTTCTGTGCAAAGTAAACTTAAATTCAATGAAATACAGGGCTGCAAGTAAACTTGGCACAAATGAATTGTACAAGTTCAACGCACTGCTTTCGATCTCTTCTGAAGTCTCTGCCATATAACGTAAATGTATTTTATTTACGTTGTAAAACCTTTCAAAGAAATCTAAAGCTATATTTTCTCAACACTTCAAGATTACAAATGTCTCATTGTCATTTAGCTGATTCAGACTTCTCAGAAATGATCCACAAAGCTGAAAAAAGGACCTTTTAAGTGCGTAATGGTATCGCCTCAAGATCATTTGCTCACTTGGACTCTACTTACCTAAAAGAAATTTTAGAATATGGTGGTGAATCAATAATGAAAGTATTTTGCTTCACCATTCTTATCTTACATACGGTATGTCCTGCTCAAGGTGCAATTTGCAGAATTAATGGTTGTTCATGTAAAGAGATGGAACAGTGTGTATTAAAACACTCTTTTAGTGGCTGTGGCTGAGATGGTCATATATCCCTGTTAAGTGCCCTCAAAAAAGAAACAAAGTCTCTGTTATGGCTCAGAGCATATTATCTCAGGATCACACTCTTACACACACACAATCTCTCTCTCTCTGTCCTTCCCTCACACATCTCAGCCTGACAGTTTTCGGTTCTCCAAAAATGGTAAAGTACAAGCACATCTTGGCTAACAATAAGCGGGATTTATCCTTCATTATTCCAGTCACGACTCACACAAACCTTTTAACCAGCAACTCATAAAAAAAAATGTGCAAGTAAGATGGTCTGCCAGGTAAAAAGTAGGATTGGACAAATTTGCACCATTTAAATGAATAACTCAAGGACACATCAACATCTCAATAACATAATATGTGGAAATGAGTGCAATTCATTATTTTCAATCATGCAGCAAAAAAGCTAATTGTCTTTAATTACAAATCACTGTGGTAACATTGATATTTTATCAGGAGTGTAAACACTGTTCTGAAAGCTGGCGATAAACATGTAATATGTGATGATTTGACTCTTAGCACACGCTGTGCCTGGGAATTCTGCTCGTTTCTGCATTTAAGGGGAACAATAGGGTTGTTTTTCAAATCTGATGCCGCTCCTATTCGCTATACAATAGTGAGAGACTCAGTGCTGTGAAAGGATTTCCATGTTTAATCATTGTGTAACCCTAGATGCAAATATTACCTCGTTCTTAGGAAAGAACACTTTTTTCCTTTTTACAATTAGGCCAGTCATCACCAATAACCCAGATCATTTTTTGCTAATATACATTTGGTGTGAATTCCCTAAAATCAATCTTATCCACTTTGTGATTGTTTTGTAACACAAAAGGATCTGCAATACTGCGGTAAATTCAATAAGCTAAACCTGAAAGCGCTCATCATGAGTTGAGAAATACAGCTTATATCTTCCAAAAGAAGTTGATGATGCGGTTATGTTGTGTAAAAACCCTCATCCTCTACCTGTTTGGCTGCTAATCTGATTAGTCGGTGTGACACCTTGAAGCCCTATCAAAAACCTGATTATCAGATGAACTACCATCATCCCCTATGACTGGATGAAAAGGTGAAACAGAGATGTAACACCGCGTTTATTCATCTCCTCGCATCTGTGCATGACAAAGACCAGCGAGAGACACAATCACTGCTGTATCTGATTGTGGTAAAGTTACAGTTTCATCGATAAAGAGAGATACTATTGGCTAGTGATTTGTTAGTTGTTATGAGAGCGTCGGTTGCCGTGTGTGTCGTATCTTTGATCAGATGTTTTGAAATCTCTCAGGAAGCTTCCCGCCCAGCTTGGCCAGCAGATATTTTTAAGCTGTCAATCAGTAGCAACACAACAGACATGAAACAAGTCTAACTGAGCTGATTTGAACAACATCAAGTGTCTATCTTTTCAATCTTTCATCCTTCAGAGAGAACAATTTACATTCCTAACAAGCACATTTGCCAATCAGGTATGTTGGTTTGTTGGATTCGCTTTGCGATAACAAGTATACTGTCCAGAGACCTGAAAATGTTAACTTTTTGCCATAAATGTAAATCCCGTTTGCGTGGGAGCAGTGTGTGCACTCATTAAAAGGATTTTTTGACCATTCTTTACTTTTCTGCCCTGTGAACAAAAGCATTCAAAGATGCTGAGAGTAGCAGCCATGATTGAAAAGCAATGAAAGGGTCAAAGACTTTTTGTCAGTGTCTGACTTATTTAATCACAATGAGTGGTGGGGAAGACAGACTTTGATTAAGCCAGGCTCACCGATCGATAAAGTCCTTGAACTTGCATAAGTCATTGCCGCCTACTCACAATATTACTGATATAGCCTATGTTTTATTCACAGGGGTCTGAGATCGCGTAACCCCGCAGCATGCGCACCTGAGTGAATTGCCCATTGATAAATAGTACTGGATTACTCTTTTTTTTTTAATTAAATGACACAGATTGATCCCAAAATTGAAAGGCTGACGCAAAACACCTCAAGCTATGTCAAAGGCAGATAAACCACTCTTTTTTTTTTTTTTTTTTTGTTAATCATCTCAAACCAAAGTAGATTTTAACGCTCTCACCATCCACGGAGAGGTCATGGGCTTCTACTGTACAGTGCAAGGTATGCTTTTGTCAGTCTGCGGATTCAAAAACTTGCCAGGTCTGGCTTCTTGATATGTACTTGAAAAAAAATCTAAATTTACTCTCATTGATTAAATATAGATTGAATAAACAGCGAAAAAAAAAAAAAGTACACAACCTGCCAGGGTTCAGCTCTTTATCATTGTTTAGAACGGTGTTACAGATTCAATCTCCCGAGCTTGGAAGGAGGCTGCATGAGTCAGTCATGGGCCACAGATACAAGGCCAAACCCCTAAATACAGCAAGAAAAAAAAAAAGTTGTGGGTCACGGAGGAGGCAGCCTGCAGCCTTCCCCTCTAATCATTGACGCAGTGCTAAAAGAGTGAGTTTTCACAGCTGTCTCCGGGTCTGACCTGGAATAATCATCAAGGAATACCCCTCCGCAGACTAGGCCATTGTTGCTTCCGAGGAACACGACGCAGCCCGTCTTTTCAATATGACCTGGCAGATGGGGGCTTTCTCCTTTCATGTTGGGAGGAGGCAGAAAGCCACCTGAGTGAATTGCAGAAAGCACCTTGATTTGTTGGATACACTGGCAAAGAAACATCTGAGAGGGTGTCTGTACAAAAAAAAGTGTCTGTACTTTCACCTCATTTGTGGCCTGATTCATGTTCATATTTTCCCAAAGTTTAAAAAAAGAATATTTGTATAAACATGTTGTTTTCAGGTCATGAGCTGTGGGAGCTGACAGGTCCACAACATCATTAGGTAAACTAACAATGATACTTTTGTAGAAGGAAGCAAAGGTTTGTTCAGCGCACGATGGGTTGGCATGATTCACAGTGGATAAAGGGGAGACTTCTACATGCATTTCTATCAGTTGTATATCAAGGTTGTTGATCTGTACTGAGAGGGGAAAAAGAAATCTAATTCTGAATGCAAATAATAAAATGCATCTAATCAGTCCCTCCAGGATTTCACAATTTTTTTTTGTGATTTTTGCGATCAAATTGACTGATTTTGTGGTGGTAATTTCCAAAAATTTGTGAAAAAATGTGCGATTTATATTTAACATTTACCATACTAGTATTCAGTCCTTCCAGAAAACCTTTTTTTTTGTGTGATTGTTGAGGGCAAAAATTGATTGATTATGCGGTCCGTTTTCTTTAAAAATGCGATGGAATATGCGGGATATTTATGCAATATTATGCGATGAAATTGCAGGAATTTGCAAAAATTGAGGGAACTTGCAAAAATTGCGGTTTGATGAAAAAGAGAAAAAAGTGATTCCCCCAACATCCTGTTAATGTAAGAGTCATTTCTTATTACTTCCTTTGATAAACAAGCATACTACATGATAGAAAGTGCTGGGAATATTTAATTTCTCATCTTGTTTTATTTCAGACTGTAAGAGTGTAAATAAGGTGTGGCCCCTTTAAGAGCTGCGCGCTCCCTGTTGAACTGTCTGCAGTGTTATATTTTGTTATTATTTTGTGCGTATTTTGTCAATCGCCTCCGTGAGTCTGTTGGCATTGCGTAATTGCGTCACTTCATAACGTTCCCATGGAAACAGGGAGAAATGGCTGCTCTTGTGTGAAGCAAACGCAACATTTTTCAACTTTCTGCTACGATACATGTGACTTTTTTTGCAACGAAAATGCGAGGATTATGAGGATTATGCAAACCCCGCATATTTTGCGCGGAAATCGGCAATTTATGCGGCGAAAGTGCGGCGTATTTGAAAAAATGCGGCCCCTGCATAAATATGCGGACTTTGGCTGATTTTGCATTGAATTCAGCGATCGCATAATCGCGTTTTTCTGGAGGGACTGTCTAATGTGAATCAGTGTGTATTATATGCATAAACTAAACAAACCCTGTCTTGCACAGGAGACAGGAAAAGTAATTTCAAGTCAAATCATCAAACATCTACAAAAGGTCACAGCAGCCACTGTTTCACAGGAAATAAAATAATTAAGTGTCAGATTTGTAGAGAATGTGTAGCTGCCACACAGGCACCGTCTCATATAAAGAGTGACGTTGGGCATTGTTCAACAATCTAGCTCTACTTTGTGATGGTTATTCAGTCCCTTCTGCTGAACTGTTCACATCCTTCGCCTGAAAAGCAACAATTAAAAAAAAAAAGAATCCCTGAATATGTCTGCAGGTCTGTGTAACAGTAGAAAGAAACTGAGCGAAGGCACTAAACTAAATAAATAAGCACTCAGGAGGCTTACAATGGAAGGTAGTATGCCCTTTGTCAGTCTGCATTCCTCTTTGTGATTCACAGGCTGTTTGGCAGGTGGGCCTACTTGTAAAACAGAGTAAACGACAAGAGCCTGCTTTCAGAAAAATAAAATCTTAGCCGTTAAAGAAAGGGATCTTTTTTTTAGCTGAAGATTATCAGTATAATCCTTGTTTTGAGTACGAAGTTAGATATAAATAAAATGGACATAATGAACAAACAAATGCTCCAAATAAAATGTGTTATGGGGTTTAGGGCTTTAACGTTAGCGTACTATTGTAATATTCAAAGAACAGTCTCTTTAAGATACAATTACTTGTATGTAGTTGAAGAAAAATGAAAATTCCCATTCTTATGATACTGTATATTACCCAAAGAGGTCTATAATATCTGGAGAAAGGTATCCGTTAGCATTCTCATTCATCTCAATGGCAGTCACTGGACTAGCTCATAAATTTCAAGAAGTGCATAAACTATATCCTATCCCGCCAATCTTTGCACATGGGCACTCAGTTCGGGGAACAATTGTCACATGACTAACGTACAGACACAGTCACTTGTATAATAAGGACAATAATGAAATACTTGTGATGTCACTACACTGTAAAAAAAATATTTTCAAGATTTGTTATCACAACATATTTTGTCAAATCAACTTTATAATAATTTATTTAGTTGAGATAACTTATTATTTTGAGTTTCTGATGATTAAATTAATCTCCTTCATTGTATTAACTCACTTTTTCCAATTCAATCAACTTAAAATTAAGGCAACCCAGGTTACTTACTTTTAAGTTAAACCAACAATATTTTTTCACAGTGTAGTAATCACAACATTTTTTCTTTTGTCAAATCAACTTAAATAATTTATTTAGTTTAGATAACATATCATTTTGAGTTTCTGATGATTAAATCATTCTCCTTCATTGTATTAACTCACTTTTTCCAGTTCAATGAACTTAAAATTAAGGCAACCAGGTTACTTACTTTTTTAAGTTAAACCAACAATATTTTTTTTACAGTGTAGAAAAGAAAACTCTCAGGATAAACGGATCATTTTGAATGGCCATCAATGGTGAAAGACATTTAAAGTCATCCTTATGGTGAAGCTATAGCATCTACCAGCAGAGGCAAAGGGAGCAATGCTAATGAGATAATTCCTGATTCCCTGATAGTATCTTTTTCTAATGTTGTGACTAATGGCTAATGACAGTCGTCTTTGACTTACTGACAACTATAGCGATGCGGATGAAGTGGCTTGCAAAAGCAAATGTTTTCAGCCATTGTTTAAACCCTCTATTAGCCATGATTATTATATTTATAAGAGTATCCAATAACACAGCTGGCCATATGATCTATTTTTTTTAGGCTTCTAATATAACTGAAAACCCACACATGAGTGTACAAGTGTATGAGAGGAAATGACTGCATATACATTGATACAATTATTAGACTTATTATTATGGATAGGGATGAATCGATTGTTCGGCAACCAAAACTGAAAATGAATAAGATTTATATTAAGATTTATAATACATTTTACCGAATAACAATGTTTTTGATGACGCAATCAAATAGTAAATCAGCTTAGAGTGAGAGGCGCGCGCTTTATAAATGCAGCAAACATACACCCTTTGAGCAGACAACAAAAAGAGAAGCTCATACTGTACGTTTTGCTGGATTTTTTTTTCACATAGCAGCAAAATAGACTGAAATACTCAGTCATTTATGGTCAAACAGACTTATGAATATGAAAAAACAGTTAAAATGTCTACTTTTTATATGTCCACTTACAATCGAAAAACATTGTGCTTTTGTAAAATAAAGAAAATAAAAAGGGCGAGCTTTCTGTCTCCATCTCCGTGAACTTTATTTCTGGAACACGTCTCTAAACCATTCACACAAGAGTAATATATCTTTATAATCATTTAATTGTCTACTTTTAAATGATCTAATTCAAAATGAAAATAAATATTCTCTGTTTATGTAATCTGTATGAAAAGTGAGAGATGTCAGTCGTTCTCATGGCAACTCATTATCTGCTAATCGCCACGGAGAGTGCGCGCTATTGAAACCCAAATGATCTGAGGCAATCCATGCAAACCTGTCAACGCCCCCATCAACTCGATAAAACACATCAAGTTTAATGAGATTCATGTACTTTACATAGTCTTGGGATGCTGTGAGGAAAAATAACCCTATAATAGTAATAATAGCATAATAATAATATAATCCTAGAAGAATATGTCCAGAAGTGCTTTTGGTTTTGGTTTCATTTCGAAGAGCAACGGATCCAGCTGAGGATTGTGAATAGTAAATTCTTTATTCTTAAAGGAAAACTCCGGCGCAAAATGAACCTTTGGTCTAATAACACATTGGTACCTAGTCGACCGTTCTCTGAGATTTCACTCTAAAAAATGCTGGGTTGTTTTAACCCAACTTTGGGTCAAATATGGACTAACCCAGCCGTTGGGTTAAATTTTTACATTACATTTTTAACCCAACATTTCGGGTTTGTCCATATTTGACCCAAAATTGGGTTAAAACAGCCCAGCATTTTTTAGAGTGTTGTTTTCATGATAATCGGATGTAAAGACTTTCATCTCTAAAAACTGTTTAGCGTATAACACTAGTGTATAGTGCATGAAGTAATGAAAAATAAAAAATTGCAAGTTAATACCACACTCTAAAAAATGCTGGGTTGTTTTAACCCAACTTTGGGTCAAATATGGACTAACCCAGCCGTTGGGTTAAATTTTTACATTACATTTTTAACCCAACATTTCGGGTTTGTCCATATTTGACCCAAAATTGGGTTAAAACAGCCCAGCATTTTTTAGAGTGTTGTTTTCATGATAATCGGATGTAAAGACTTTCATCTCTAAAAACTGTTTAGCGTATAACACTAGTGTATAGTGCATGAAGTAATGAAAAATAAAAAATTGCAAGTTAATACCACACTCTAAAAAATGCTGGGTTGTTTTAACCCAACTTTGGGTCAAATATGGACTAACCCAGCCGTTGGGTTAAATTTTTACATTACATTTTTAACCCAACATTTCGGGTTTGTCCATATTTGACCCAAAATTGGGTTAAAACAACCCAGCATTTTTTAGAGTGCACTAACAAGGCTCAAAATAGCCCGCCCCGTTCGTGGTTTGACTGGTTGAGACTGTTTTTCAAAGATGGCTCCTGCCTGTATACGCGAAGTGGACTGTATTAAGTATCTTCTTATTATATGTCTCTACACAAGTTCTAAATGCTTTGGTTTGCATGTAGGGACCCTCATTATGTTACGTGTTAGTGTGGGGCTATTTTGAGCCTTTTTAGTGGTATTAACAAGCGATTTTTATTATTCATTACTCTATGCCCTATATAGTGTTACGCTAAACAGTTTTTAGAGATAAAACTCTTTACATTCGATTATCATTATAAACAAATCTCAGAGAACGGTCGGATAGGTACCAATGGGTTATTAGACCAAAGGTTCATTTTGCGCTGGAGTGCTTTATACAGTGAATGTAAACCGCAAATGTAGGGTTATGTCTAGGAAAGTTATTCATTTGTTGTGGGTTCATCCCATAGACTATAAAATAGGTTCTAGAAATAAGGGTGCCTTTAAATCTGGCCAAATAAAATATAATTTTTATTTTACTAATTTATTTATTGTGCTTTGTTTGTACTGTATAATATCTGCTGGAATGTTAAAAAAAGAATCAGTGTTAAATAAATTGTATTTTTGTAATTAGATTTTTTTTTTCTCTGAAAAGCAAAACAAAATAAAAAAACATGTTTTTACTATTTAATTGAATGCAATGGTGAATGGAGGAAAAATAAATGGAAAAAATGAAATGCCGCGTTAGGTATTCGGCCAAGCGTTTCATTATTATTTGGCTTCGGCCAAGAATTTTCATTTTGGTGCATCCCTAATTATGGACTTTAACTTAGTTTTGTTTGCAAATGAAATAAAGCAGATCAGTTTTAGACAAAAAAAAAATGTGGTTATAAATGTAATAATTTTGCCAGACTGTGGCAATAAATATTTTTAGACAAAGGGGGAAAAAAGTTTGCATTAGATTCAATAAAACAATCACAAAGAAAAGGTAGTTTGAGCTGTGGTGGCCTATTTCATTTTCAGCATCCTCTCTATTGTTTTACTGGGGAATTTGTGGAGCCACAGTAAAAATGGCCTGTATATAGATAGCACTGTAAAGACTTTATCTCTCTTTCTTTTGCCCCTGAAAGGATGTATCTGTCATCTCATGGTCACTGTTTAACTGGCTACCTGATAAAGGCAACAATCAGGGGACAAGGGAGACCCACAGACTGTGCATCCTCACACAGGACATGCCAGTAGGCTATGAGAACACCTCCCACGGTCCCCCTTGATGACTGAGAAGGATGGAGTCACTTTAAGGGAAACAAGTGGAGACTTTGGGCTATGATAGACAGCCTCTACAAACAAGCCCTTTGAGAGAGTCTCCGTTACCCCTCAGGTCAGCCTGACAAAGGAGGAAATTGGACACTCATTTGTTTGGACACATCTCAACACCTCAAATGACCAGGCTGATAAGAAGCTGGCCCTCTGCCCAGTTATGACCTGCATGATTCTAGATGGATATCTACTGTGAACTAAAGGTCCTTTCCAGAAGCACTCGTAGTGAGGGTATATGTTCTGAAAGATGTGTTTTCATCTGCCACATAGCATTTTAAAATACTAGAGATGAAACTGTGGCTGGATTACTGCTGTGCCACACATTTCAAAGCATCGGAGTCTGATTAAAAGCAGTTTTAACTGCTGTCTTTACTGGGTAAAGGCCAGTGTGGTCAGTGTTGGATATGCTTGAAAGCACAAATCTAAAATAGTCTTGGATGCAGCAGGATGGCCACCTGCCTCGTATGCCTGCCAGCCTTTAATTGAAATGTTTTGATAGATTTCCTCGGCAGGTCAAATGTAACACTCCCTAAGCAAAGGTCAAACTGGGACTCCTAGCAAGAGCACTCCAATACTTTATGGTGTTCACTAATTTGCTTTGCAGAGTTGATTTGACCATGGACTCCACTGATCTTCCCTGGACTCCATATCAGCAGGGTTAATGGCCACCAGGTCACTTCACCAGATAGTAGTCTTTCATTAAAGCGCTTCATTTTATTAGTCTTGTTGACGATCAATGGCAAAAATAATTCATCTTTTTTCCTGGGAGCTCACAGATCAGAGGTGAGAAAATAAAAAAAGAGGGCCAGAATGGGAGCAAAAGTTCAATAAATAAAACTCCCTATTCATTCTTCAGATGTCACAAGGGTCTCCAATGTATTGACTGAGAAGCATTTAGGATATGAGGATGTTTTGTTTGAAATTATTTGGGATTTTTAATGCCACAAGGGGAGAAAAAGGTCTAAAAGCTCAATATTTCTATCACAACCTTGTACAGTTTCATAACAACCTGATGTTGTTTTTGATAGCAAAAAAATGAGTGTAAAAAAAGAATCCACTTCCAAATAGTAAATGCTTTTTGTATATAAGAGATGATAGAGAGAAGCAGGAGAAAAATGAATTGTATTTTTTTTTTTTTGAAAATTAAAAAAAAAAAAATCTAACATTTAAATTTTAAACTTACAAAGTTTTACAGACCAAACTTTGAATTTGTCTGGCATATTTACAGGCTCTATTCACAGCTCTATCTCCATCCACTTATTTTATTGGGACTATAGCTCTTGTACAGATGTAGTGGAGCCCTGAAAGTGACTGCCATTCATGATATCAGCTGTGTAATTGAGCCCCATGTTCCCTCTGTTGTCTTTAAAATGAATCAGCTGCTGCGAGCCATAAAGATGTAGTGTGGGCTTGTTTGAATGGTCATGCTTGTTTTCAGGCCTTCTGGGTGGGTGTGGAGAGGGACAAACACACACACGTGGAGCTACAAGCCTGGTGGCCCTCTCATCAGATGGGATTGCTTGTAATTTGCCTTTTAAAGGCATCTCGTCCACATAATCAGACGGCAATTGTGCCATTGTCATGTACAGTGGGTGAATGTGAGCAATCTCTATTGTGATTCCCAATTTGGCAGAGTGGATGGAATGATACACTTTGCCCATAGTTTGGAGGGGAGAAATTCTCTGAGCATATTTGTCCTCAGAGATTGGCTTTGTCAAAATGGTCTAATATTCTGACATCTTGTTGTGTCGTTAGAATGAAGTGCCATGATTATTTTTGTAGTTTTACTCATTGCATACTATGTATATTTCCACATCAAACCTCCAAATTAATGTAGAAACAATAAAAACGGTATATTTTAAATATTTGTGATGATATTTGTTTAGTAAAGTATGGCTACTATGAATGAAGGCCAGTACCAATAAAACAAATAATGATGCCTTAATAAATAAATGAATAAATGACCAATTATAGCCATTCAACAATTCAGTATAATTGAAGGTCATAATGTTTAACTTAGTAGGCCTAAACTGCAAACTATCAGATCAGAATTATTTACAGAACATTAATAAAAATTCTTAAGTGAGCTTAAAAAAAATGTTCACAGTAATCCATAAAAATGTCACAGTTAGCTGTGGCTTTTATTTATTGTGTATGCTAATGTTTCTGAATGAGAGCTATCAGTTACATTTTCTCTACTTAAAAGTTTATTTTACGCATTAGTTTTCACAAAAAAAGGAGTAATAAAATTACTAGTTAAAGACCCGCCATGGTGAACATCAAGTTTTTAATGTTTTTGTTATGTATGTGGTGTTTTTCAAAGTAAAACAACAACAACAAAAAGTCCCGTTCTGTAAAAGTCCAGTGAACCAAAGACAGTCTTAAAAATGTGGACTGAAATCGCTGGTGTTTCCATCACAAACAACTTTGTAACCAATCACGTCAACGTGCGGGCAGATTGCATATTAAGCATATCATTAACTATGCTCTGAAGCAGGGTTGTCTCCAGAGGAGCCAGGTTATCCAGGTGTCATTTCTGTTAATATGAAAAACTGGGTACATTTAGCAATATAGCGTATGAATTAAGTGACTATGTGCCTTTCTCACCTGATGTTCTAAGTTGTTCAAAGGATTTAAGGAGCATCCAGATTTTTATGACTGATATGACGAACGGGAAACATGAGTTGTGTAACATTATGAAACACTTTATTTGCTATTTGATAACGTAGTCAAGCAAAATGCTAATCATATTAATTACCATTATGTCAGTGTTGTAGTCGAGACCACCTCACTCGAGTCCGAGTCGAGACCGAGACCAGAGAGAGTCGAGTCCGAGTCAAGACCGAGTCCAT
Source organism: Pimephales promelas (assembly GCF_016745375.1). Next base: position 2,916,549 of record NW_024121577.1, on the reverse strand, counting down.
AGAGAGTCGAGTCCAAGACCAGAGATGGTCGAGTCCCAGTCGAGACCGAGACCAGTGAGGGTTGATTACCTAATTTACTTTTATTTACTTAGAGAAATCCTTTTTTTATTTTACTGAATTTACTTAGAGTTTAAAAAATATGATCAGTTTAGGGTAAAAAGGCCACATAGTAGGTGGTGTTAAAAGTAATTTTATTACAATTTGTCATGCGCAGTTGTGCACTAGAAAATCACCAATCACTGGGTGTGCATGTCAATCAATTTAAAGAAATATTTTATTAACATACATTAATAATCATGAAAAATATTTTGAATTGAACTCGAGTGGACTCGGGAATAAGTCCGAGTCCTAAAAAATTTTTTTTTTCGAGTACGAGTCAATTCCGAGTCCAAATGCACACGAGTCCATGACAAGACCAAGACCATTAAAATATGGTCTCGAGACGAGTCCGAGACGAGTCCGAGTCTCGAGTACTACAACACTGCATTATGTGTCTGTCGTTGTGCAGCGTTTACCTCAGTAAGTTGACCGGATAAATCTCTGAGCTGGTGTGAGTGATTGGAGGCGGGGCTGATTTGCATAAACAGCAAATGAAGGATTTTTTTGTTCACAGGAAAAAACAAACATTTAAATGTGTCACTCATAAATGTGAGTTTTAAGGGATACAATTATTGACTTACAGGGGGATTTTACAAGATTTGGTAATGATATTTTTATGTGAAGATTGATCCTCTTAATACCGCATTCACGAGTATTTAAAATTATGTCTGCACTTACACCCAGCGTCTTAAACACTGAGGCAGGCTCCAAACAGGTAGTCGGATGGAGTTTGCAACGCTCGAGCGTCCTACATGTAAGTCTTGCACGTAGCGGGAATGAATGAGACTGATGAAAAAGATCATGCGGACCTTCCTCAGTCAGCCACTCTCTCTCGCTTCAAGGAGCTGGTGAGCAATGCCAGATAGGGTAATCATATACTGTAACGCAAGCCAAAGGATTTGGTGAAAATACATTAGCAAAACTACGTGAGGAATTAAAAAAACGTTTTAAAAAATAATTCTTTTAATTTAATTTAATTAACACATTAATTATTTTTAACGCATTAAACAGCAAAGAAATAATCGCAGCAATTAATGTTAATTTTAACAGACCTATTATTTAAGAGGGATACAAAACTCAGAATGAACAGTCTTGTTTGCTATTAGGCGTTCACATACACTAGGCCTACACCATAAAAGACGTAATGATGTTGATAAATGAAAACACAACTCACTCTAATCCTATTAAGCTCTTGAGATTAACATCCACAGAACACGTCCTTGAATAAAAGTGCATCTGCCACTGGGGAATTAGGGCTGGGGGAAAAGGGCAAACTATCGGAACAAACTTTATATGGTGAGGACGTATGCCACCGCGCAAGGGAACAATGGTATTAACAAGCCCCTTCTGGCCCATATTCAGACTCTAGCCATGTGGCACATGAAAGGAGAGAGTCCTCATCCCTCCCCGCAGCCACCCATGCAGCAATGCATTGTTAGCACACAGCAAGAGACGGGATGACTTGTGATCCACTCAGTGGTGCTAGAGCCATGGCTCTCTGTGAATTTGTCTCCAGGACCTTGTGATTTTAGGTCCCAGGGAGTTGGTTCATGACCCTCCGAGCACACCATATGGGCACACTTTATTTAGATTGGATCTAGGGGTGGAAGTAGTCGCAACTGTAGGACAGCTCAGCTATAATCTGACATGTAGCTTTCCCCTACCTCAGTTTAAAGCAAAACAAACAGTGCTCTGGGCTATTGTAGAGGATCTAGTGTTGCTTAAATCTCCAATGAAAACGTGTTGTCATACATCGTTAAGGATCTTTCCTCAATTGTGAGTACTGAAGAATCAATCTGGCATACAAAAGAGAAAGGAATGACGAGAAGAATTACAGCAGAAGTTTGATATAAAGAGTGACAAAAAAAATCATTCTGGTATAAGTCTGCCTTGCATCGCTCTAACCTCTACATCTGTATCATGAATTTTAATAATAATCATCATTGTTCATTCATAATAATTTACTAGGTTGTTCAGACCCAAGTCAGCTAAAATTGAATTTACAATAAAAAAAAATATCAATTTTGAATTGATAATTGAAAAATGCATTTAGAGGCAAAAAGTACCTACATTTTTCATTTGCAAGACTGTTCACCACTGCAGACTGTATTTGAGTCATTAGCTGTAATCTATCAGACATTGCTCCTTGCTGTATAGCTTACCATGTCTAATTCAATCATTAAACTTTATATTCAATCCCCTGTCGGTCAGTCATCTTTTCATTAGACACTGCAGACTTTCAGAAAAAAGCCCTTACTGTATGGGATTCCCACACACACAAAAAAAAGACTTCAAGAAACCTGTCACAACACCTTGAGCAAGTCATGCGGATTAATGGCGAGGCAAAAGTGAATGTGACGGTCCTGTCTGAAGAGAATATTCCTCTGAGAGCCAGCAGTGACCAAATACTCTACTGTTGTGGTGTTAGCTGAACATTGATAAACGACTGCCATTGACTGAGGTGGGTGAATTGGGCCAAACCTCATTTGATGAACCAGAAAATGAAATGATTACTATTGGGTCTTATTGACTGGACTGGGTGGTACACTTGCTGTTCCATCCCTCCCAAAGGTTAATTGGACTTGAACCCAGAAAATCAAGAGGTTAAGCAGGGTCAAAATGACAGCAGGCTCATTCATCACAGCCCTCAAATTGCTGCTAATCAGATATGTCAAGGGGTTCTTGATGATCACGCTCCACTATGCATAAATGTTGCACATGTTGGCTATTTTATGCCTTCTGTGATTGATTTTGAAATGAGAACATCATTCCTGTTGATAACATTTATACAGAGATGGGTCAAAGAAGAAATAATAGCACTCAAATAGAGCAGCAGAGTATGATGATAAATGTTGCATGATTATTTGTGATGTTATTCACACCATGCTGCATTCACTGCATAACCTTGTAGCTTCATATTCAGTCACTTGTGTCTAATATTGTAATATCAGAATCTCTGAGAAGACAGTAAAATGTGAATCGAATGGAAATAACTGCTTACCATTCTAAGGCGGTGGACTAAAAAGATGCTGAACTCAACTCTACTTAACCATTGAACTACATGAACATTCTAATGTCATTAGTGCAACACTGAATGGCTCCAGCTGATTGGTCAATACAGCGTGCTAAAACTCCCATAGGTGATAGTTGTTTTTATTGCATAATAAGCACAATAAACTTTGGGAATTAGTATCTAGTGCGATATAAAAAAGCGATGTTAGTGATTCAGAACAAATATATCATCTACACTACCATTCAAAAGGTTTGGGTCAGTAAGAGTTAAAAAAAAAAAAAAAAGGAAAGGAAATTACTATTGGGTCTTACTGATTGGACTGGGTGGTACACTTGCCACCCCATCCCTCCCAAAGATTAATTGGACTTCAGTAACTCAGTAAGAGTTTTTTAAGAGGAAATTATGCTCATATTTAGCAAGGACATATTAAATTGATCAAAATGACAGTGATGACATTTATTATGTTACAAATCAAATCAAGCATATTAGAATTATTTCGAAGTATCATGTGACATTGAAGACTAAAGTATTGATGCTGAAAATTCAATTCTGTCAAAGGAATAAACACAATTTTTAAATATATTAAAATAGAAAGGTTATATTAGGTTGTAATAATGTTACACAATAGTACACTTTATATGATGAACAGATTTAAATTAGACTTTTATTTTATTGATCAACGAACATAAACAGAAGCTCAATATACCTGCTTGACGCACGAGAACAAACCTCTTGTGGAAGCTCAAACGTGCTACGTAACACCAGATGGAATCTCATTGGCTCTCACATTAGCTTCTGTTTACAAACTGATGTTTGAGTTGATGAATATGTGAATAAAAGCCAAAATTCAGTCTGTTCATCATATAAAGCGACTGTGTCTCTTTAGAAAATTTGGACTAAACTGCTCAATTCATATGGATTAGTTTTGCAATCTCTTCATGAACGTTTTGAAGTGTCACAGTGATAGTTGTGTAGCTGTCAATGGAGGGACAGAAAGCTCTCAGATTTCATCTAAGTTGGTTTCTGAAGATTAAAGAAAGTCCTATTGGTTTGGAACAACATGAGGGCACAGAATTGACAGAATTTAAATTTTTGGGTGAACTAACCCTTAAAGCCACCAAAATGAAAATGTGCCGTTTTATGGAGAGACATAGACCGACTCATCTTATATATGATGCTACAAGTGCAAAATGATTTTGTCACTATGACATAGAGGAAAAAACAGTGCAGTTGCATGGCTGTAAATGTTCTTGATTCACCTGATATTTTTTCATGCTGGCATAGTGCAAAAGAAATTTCTTTGAATGGTATGCATCACGATCTGCCCTCATGACAGAGAGATTCTGTTTCAACATGAATCTGTAACAGCTGGTGGTACCCTGGAAAACCAATCCCTCTAATCTGGCTGCTACTTATTACTTCCCATTAAAACTTGGAGGATGATCACATGCATTGATTCGCAATTGCAAAAACAAGTCAAATTCTTGTCGGCAACATTACTGTAAAAATGTGGAATTTGTAAGCTAAATTTTGGACTGACCTTCCGATTCTACCTGGAAAATTTTCATTTTTAAGAAAGACCGCACGTGGTGCATGTTGCTGGTGATCCCTGCTGAGTGTGACATTCTGATTTCACGCCTCCCCCCATAAACCCACCCTGTTCACTGGAAGCCCACACGAACAATGGCAGACAAAGCTCCCCTAATTAGCATGTCACATCCAGAGCACATCCCCCCGCCCCCTAGCTCTATGGCACTGTGCCGCACGGAACGGGCTGTCATACTATCATATAATAACAGCGTTCAATGGTACGACTGAAAACATAATACTGCCTTTTTACATACAGCACATGGATCATTGTACTGCTCTGCCATGTTTAGTTTTGACATGTTTTTCTAAAAAAAAAAAAAAAAAAAACCTTAACAAAAAACATGCTCAGATGTCAAAAGATTTAAATGTGAAACTATTTTTTCTTGTCCATTCAGGCCTTTCTGTCTTTCTGAGGGGACGGCAGGGTCAGCTGAGACCTTCCTTCCCATCAACCTTTTCTTCTCGCTGCCATCTTCAATCAGATTGTTAGCATGCCAACTCAATCTGCCGGCCTTCCTTGAGTGCCGCTCGCTCAAGCGTGATGACTCTTCTCCACTAGCACTGGATGTCCCTTAACACCACCTAGTCACTCAGCCGGTATCGTCTAAATAGGGGGTGGACGGCGGCCTCACACCCCAGCATGTCAGCTGAACTCATCGGTGACACGCACTGACCCGGGAACTGCCACTATCAGAGGGACAGGTTGAAGGGCAAAGTGGGGATCTTGCTGTCGCTGACCTGACCCTCGGATCAGCTGAGAGGGAGAAAAGGGAAGGAAACAACTCATCTAAAAATAAACAAGTCCAAAAAGGGCAAAGGAAGGCTACGAAGAGACTTGATCAATGCAGTTATAGATGCTCGCCACTAGATGACACCATGATTGCATGGAATTTATTGATTTATTAAAGCGATCATCCATTAAACAGGGGTTACCAATTATTACATGGAAAATACTGAGGACTGCATTGATATCTGAATTACTTTGAGGAATTTGGGGATTTTTATCATCAAGGGGAATGCATATGAATCTGTGATCTGATCAAAAATCCTAAAATGAACAATGTCAATTCATATTGCTGTTACAAATGATTTACGCAATACCGTAAAGGCTTCCAAGTCAAACCTTTAAGAACAAAAGTAGAATTAAAAAAAAAAATAAATAAAAAAAAGATTTTTCAGTTCACATCTTCATTCACTCAGCAGGTAAGAGATTACAGAGAATATGCACTCACTTTATTGATGGGTGCGCTTAAGTGGAGTGTTCCAAAGCATATAATTACCTTGTAGGCTTCTGGCCCTGAAGTATATGTGGAGAGAGAGGCTGTGTATTCATGAGACATGGGGACCACTGTGGCAGATTTAGTCAGCCCGCTCCTGCCATCTTTTCACCCTCTTTTGTGTTTTAGCCCTGTTGCCATGGAAATTAATTGAATAGAATTTCAGACATCATTCTCCAGGTGGGAATTTCATAGCACTGGCCGACATTTTTCACAGCTTCAAATGAAAGCAAGACCTTTCCGAGCTGGGTAGGACACCATGCCGGGTGATTTCATGCCGAAATATAGCCTATGTTGATTGGTGTAATTCATGGAAAACTTGTCATGGGCAGGTTAGCGAATATTTGAAAGTTTTAGGATGATTTAATCTCATAGACAAAACAGAATAAAAATCGAATCATCATTAGAAAAACAGCTAAACGCTGCTTTGTATTTTAAAGCCAATGCATGTGCACAGTCATAATGAACAAACAATAATATAGAAACAATATATATGCGATGAATTCTATACTAATTATAATAAACTAGATGAATTACACACATATTCATACTACATAAATAGATATATACTTGTATACACACACACACACACACTATAAATAAAACAATACACAATAGAACAAACACAGTTGCTGTAGTCCAGCTGTTTTTGTTCAATGCTGATATATTGAACTCATCAAAATGTCTTTAATATCTTAGGTTAGGTTAATAGGGAAGCACGATTTACATTATGAGGCACACTTACTGTTCTGACTGACATGAATAATAGATCTCCCCCGCACCCGCTCACAAAAAGCCAGTTTGAACGAAAAGTAAGTTCTTCTCATGAAATTGCACAATAAACATTCACACATTCACCCACGGGGGTGAACTCTAGTTAAAAAGATAGATTTTAAAGAACAACACCGAGTGATCTTTAGTCATGTAATACGTCTGGCTTCACCTATGACGAGGAGGTTAATTTCCATCGCCCTGAGACAGAGAGTCAGTAAAAGGTTAAATCTGGCAAATGCACGAGTTGTAGAAATTAAACTCCTTTTATGCAGAAAGCCAGCACATGCAGGGTGCTTCAACACTTAAGCTCTTCCAATCCCGTTCCATTCTCTGGATGCTCCATTCAAAGCAATCCATTAGTGTCAGCTTTGCCTGTGATTTTAAGTGGACACCTGTACATTAAGATTGACATTTTAGTACAGCTCATCTCTCGTGTCATTTGCTCACACTGAATCTCAAATGTAATGGAATTTATATTTCCAGGTTTAAAGAACTGGAATTATATCTTTGATTACTGTGGAATGACACAAATGTAATACTATAAATACATTATTTGTTCTATTTTACTCTTACTCTTTCTCATGTTGGAGTTCCAAACAAGAAAAGAAGGTTATTATGGTATGGTGGCATATACTGTATAGGAAAGGACCACACACAAATAGGAAGGCAGAATGCTTTGCTGTGTAATCGTAATGCCATGTATCTGCTTAACACACAAATAATTAATTGTTCAAGACACATTCTTATTTAATGGTTTTTAAAATGTCAAAATAAATGCATATTAAAGCATAAAATACACATAGAAGTCTGTGTATTTGCTTACAGGCTTAATTGCAAATGATTATGAACTTTACCGAATGAACTTAATAAACATAAAATGGCATGTAAATTCAGTATTTACACTGTGAGACACAGGCTCAATAAAGACTATGTCCAAAAATTTTAAAGACTTCAGTCTGTCTCTCGGTGTTAATACAATAACTTAATGTTTATATTCTGAACAAGTTTCTAGAGATTGTTATGAGTTTGTTACTTTTCAGTTTTGAAATTTCCAATAGATGAAACAAGGTTTATGAGAATCTGTAATAGGCATTTTATCTTGCCTGGTTACTCTTTTAATAACACACGTGGAACACAGAAGCATTCAGCGCCATTTATTTAAAATATTGTTGTTTTTAGGATTTTGCACACAACAGATGCATGTAGAGTTCCTGAGATTTAGACATGGTTTGAATGTATTAACATTATCAAGAAGCTGACATCAAGATGATATAATGTTTTAGCTGGCAGACTGGGCTGCTGATTAAAAAAAAAAAAAAAAAAAACACAGTTTGTGATTAAAATGACATACGTTTAGACGTATGCATGTAAAACAGGGTCCCTCCCTCTCTGAGAACGGGCCAGTGGGGTTCAGTAACTTCTCCATATTAATTCCAGGCAACAAATGAGGTTCTGTAAAGCACCTTGCATCCACTTCCTCATTTCCATGCCATAGGTTTTTGGTTACAAGGGTTAAAATAGAAAGAAAAGGGAAAAAAGAGCTAAGACAGAAGTGTAAGCGATAAGATCAAATGAGGGGGAGTCTACTGATCCCTCATTAACAGGCTAGGCGCTGCTTTCTCTTCAGGCACATTATAGCAATGAGATTTAGGCCTGAGTGTCCTCCCTGATAAAAACCCACAAAGGGAATAAACCCCACAAGCAGACCCAGTCAGCTCATCTCCACTCAAATTAATTAGACCCTTCTGTAGTGAAGCCTCACAGGAGAGCAGGAGTCTGAAGTCTGTACCTGACACGAGGACTGTGACGGCTGGACAGACGCTGAGGAGATTGCATTAGGAATACTGTGAAGATTAGACATGTTGCAATTCTTCTAATTATCTTACATTTATTGCTTATATCTAAAATATTATCTTGTTTATGAGCATTGTTTTTTAATGTCACATAAGAACAAGGTTCGCATGTCTTTGTTGTTCACATATATCATATGCTTGATTTTTTTATTTAGTCGCAAAATGCATCTACGTATATTATTGCCTAGTTCTTTATTTAAAGATGGACAACTGGGGCAATATATACTATACTATACTATACTATACACATTGATCTGCTCAATGTGACTATAAAGCACAAATATATTCGTATATTTTAAACATATACATTTTGTAAAGATGCTTTGAACAATAAGTGCTTTACAAATTTGACTTATTCTGAGATTTTCTTTTTTCGATAAAAAAAATTCAACAATAAAAATGTATTTTGCAGAGTATAGTTTTTTTTTTTTTTTTTTAAATGCTTACATGCTCACAATCCCAACACAAAAAATAATTACCCACAATCCTTTTCACACATGCATCCTAAAAGAGATGAGGTGAATGTGGAAATAAAGGATAAAATTTGGATTTCTCATGAAAAAAGAACTGATGAAAAGTAGAAGAAATTAACAAATAATCTTTGCAACAAAATTCCAAGTCAGCAACGTACAGACTTTTCAAAGTCATATTTCAGGGAAAATTGCATAAATTACACAAACAAGCTAAAAAAAAAAAACAAGGCAGTATTCTGCATCAAACATTGCTTTTTCTGTTTTGCTTCAAGTGAGAATGTGATTTACAAACGATTACAAACCAATCCACTTTCTATTAGTTCTTATTCCTCCACATATACGACTAATGGACCAGGATTACTAAGCAAGAGGGATTTTCACTTGGGATTGGCCATAATACAATCAGGCGCAGCGACGTCAAGAAAGAGAGAATTCAATCGAGTTTGTTGTTACAGCATTCCTCTTGAGTTCATTTTGATAAGTGAATGTTTTCGGAGAGGTGCCTTGACTTTCAATGCAAAGGATTTTCAAGAAGAAAACACTGCCTCATTTGTTGAAGGGGGGCGAGGGGGCGCTGGCTTGAATTTCACGGTTAGAAAACAGTTACTCTCAGAGCTATTTAGATCTGCGATTACTGCCTACAAAGTAGTTGTAATGAAAATGCAACAAATCACCATGGACTATCCCCCTCCTTTTGTCTGCATTTTTATCGTGAAAGACCTCCTCTGACATTCAGCATCCAAGCGCAGAATAAAGGCAGTTTGTAATGTGTGCAGAATTGCCTTTTCCCTTTCCTTGTAGTAGTACTTAAGTGTCATGTTAAGCCCAAGGCGAGGGAGACTCTCAATGACCTGCACTGGCTGGATTGTTGTGTTTACTGTATTTTCCTCAATAAGCGCTGCCGAATCCCATCTCTTATCAGTGCATAAAGTCTAACAGATTGCTGACTCAAATTTCCCCTGCCAGCCATGCTGGGTTTTGTCTATTGTTTAGCCTGACAATAGATTCCACATACCCTACAGCTTGAGTTTCTGTCTTCTTTATTTGCGGGGTATCACCCTCAATGCAAGTAACAGCTATTTGCACAACGCAGGCTCAGCCCAGAAAAAGGCTCTTTATAGGGGAGAGGGTGCAGACATGCCAAAATTCAGTGATGCTTTTAGCCGTTTGCCATGAGAGTTGTCATAATAGGGTTTTTTTTGTAATCTTTTTGGGTTAAGAGATGTAGGAGACACAAGTAGAGATGTCTACAGTGAATCACAGCCTCAGTCCAGACAAAGAAAAAAATAGCACATTTGGTACAGTGTGTTTGTGTTTTGCGCTATAAAAGGATACTTGCATAACTAACCTCACAAACGCATGTTTAAAAAGAAAGAACAAACTGTTCCGATGGCAAATATTTTAGTAATTTATAATGAATAACACAATTAGACGAAGTCAAGTTTTTCAAAAAGGCTTTAGCTCACGGTTTCTGATACAAGATTCTATCAAAACCCTTTTTTGTGCCCGTAATCAATTCAAACAATAAGCAAAACCTTCTCAGTCATCTCACAGCTGAGAGGAGGTGAACATACAAGTCAGATTGTCTCGCAGGTTGTCCCAACCGTAATGCTGCCAGCAGGCAGTGTGAGGCGCTGCAATGTAGCAATGCTGTCAAAATACGAGAACGTCCGAGACCTTAAGGACAGCCGTGAGATAGACAAACTCAGATAGACATACAAATGTGCTGACATCAAAGACTGACAGAACACACATCTTTATTCATTGTTTCATTATGTAACTTCCTGTTTAAATTGAATAATAAAAATGTATATATATATATATATATATATATATATATATTAGGGGTGGCACGGTTCACAAAACCCACGGTTCGGTTTGTATCACGGTTTTAGGGTCACGGTTTTCGGTTCTGTACGGTTCTTGTTATTTTTTCTTTTAATCTTTAACACTCCAGAAATGTACTTCAGCATGTGATATATAGCTTAATTATCCACACTTTAGGATACAGTATTAAAAAATATATATATTATATTCATGCAATCATGCACAAACTGAATTTGACTCTTTGACTTTAAGCACATTTTGGGACTATCTCAGAGGAAAGCTAGGTGAGATTTAGATACAGCAAGAGAGAAGAAATTGACATGCTTTTTGTTTATTTGGCAAAAAAAAAGGAGAATGTGTATCACTATCTCTACAAGAACTTGTGCATTTTTATCACATAAATCTTATTTACACAAAGAAATTAACTTTCATGTATCAACTGCTAACTTTTGTAGCTCTTACCAAAATTCTATCTTTTAAAAGAAAAAGAGAGCAACTCTTAAAACACTGTCTTTTAAATGTCAATATACATGAAACCTCATTGCCTATAGATAACAAAGCTATTGCAATAGCAAAGGCCATAAACATAAAGTGAAATTTAAGTTCAACCTCAACACAAAAACAGTATCAACAATGCTTCTATTCCCAAAATGTGAGGGTACCTTTTTCCACTTAAAATTAAAGTGCAGGGTTTGGAAACGTATGACTGAAGCTCTTATACATAAAGTCCCACTGTAGTTAAATTAAAATATCATAACATGAAATCCAAAATGTTCCCACACACCGGACTTATACCATAGACTTATACGACGCTGGCGCATCCTCCAACTCCCTCATCTCTCCCACTTGCCATTTCTCCGCGTGCCGTGACCTGCAGCGCTCCATACTCCACTTTTACTGGCTTGTTTATTAATTTGAACCGGCGCTGCACAGAGCGATCGGTAATGACATCAAATACCGCGAAAGTGATGAATGCATACGGAGCCGACTCGCGCTAGATTGATGTTATTCACCGATCGCTCTGTGCAGCGCCGGTCCAAGTCGAACAAGTTTATGTCGCGCGAAAAGAAAACACACATCACATACGGGCACGAGGTTACATTGCGCATGCGTCGAACCGTGAGACGCACACGCGCTCCGAACCGAGACAAGCGAACCGAACGGTTCGGGTGTTTTTTCATGTACCGTGCCACCCCTAATATATATATATATATATATATATTTTAAATTCCATTTTTAAAGCGGTCTTGAAATGATAGCAGATTGTTAAGGGTAATTATGAGTCACTGAAGAACCAGAACTTGAGCTTCATTATTGTTAAGAGTAGACACAATTTGCTGGGTAAAGTTATTCCATGTATTCATGAAGAGCAAAGCTTCAAACCTTAGCCTAAACAAAAGCAGCTGTAAAATGTTGCAATTTTCACCTGAAAGCACAACCATGCTCAGCCCAGAGAACAAATCAGAAATCAGATTGGGGTTTTAAAGCTTTGTGTTAAATGCAGTGTAATGTATCCTTTTATTTGAATAGCTGAATATATTTCTAGTGTTATATGAATGGAAGTTATTATGTTGCATCTAGCTCTTAGGGTTAGGTACTCATCCTTGAATAAGGAAATGGGGTCTTGGAAACTGTCATAGAAAAATATTCTTTTTAAAAGGTGCCAGGAAGTTCAGGATGACCTCAGGTTAGTTTTGATCTCTCATCTGAGGGCAAAACCAGCTATTCTACCAGTTAAAAGACTTCTACAAGAAAAAGACACAGCTCTTGTGAAAGCAAAAAGATGACTGCTGACGCATGGATCAAACCACAACCACAGAAAGAAAAGAAAAACTACTAGTATATACTCTTTCTGAAAGGCACAGGTAGGGATGCACCAATATTATTATTTTTTATGTTTGGCCAGTAAGTGATAAATGGACAATATTCAAATTTAAAAACAAAGATAATTAAAAATATCAAACTAAGAAAATCTATTTAGCCATCACATCATTATATTGTGCATTGTGAAAAATGGATATTCATTTTGAGATTTGCTATTTATTACTAAACATTATTAAATTATTCGTGTTTTTAAACATCAACTTTAAGTGAGTATTGTTGGGTGACAAAGGTAATAATACAGGTAAAATACAGAAAATGAGCATGAATTACACATTTAAAAAAAAATTTAATCTGATAATTGATATGGTACTGATATATTGTGATTCCAAGAAATCAAACAATTAAACAGATAATTTTACCTTTTTTTTAAAACAATTTTCACTCCGAAATTGTACTTTTTTACAGTACATATCAGTATTAAAAACCTACACAATTACTATTGTTACACAATTACCCTTCATAATGCAGAGGGCAACTGCCTGCTCTGCATATGGTTACTATACAGTTTAATAAACAGCTGTTATACAAAATTCTGCTACGGTAAGATTTGGGCCCAATTCCAAATCACCCCTTCGTCCCGATTCTTGTTGAGATCGAGGGGTAGGACAAAGGGGTAGGGCTACATAGCCCTCGAAACAGAGATTTTTCAGAGGCACACTCCAAACGGGGGGCTACGGGAAAGTTCACAGAGTGCATCGCAAATCACTGGCGAGATGACTTCGAAACCGGTTAAACATAAATTTAGAGCCAGATGACGCCACCACGCACTTTATTTACCCTTATAATAATACTATAGTCATTTAAATTAAGAAATTGTATAATAAATGACCTTTGCGAATCAGAAAAGACATACATTTCGAGGAAGGAATGTTATAATTATCATGTTTCTTCAAAGTTTGTCAGATTGTCAGTCGTTGTCATGGAGAAATCCTTTAAAAACTCCGTATGGGCAGAGCCATCGCCGACGACTGATGACATATCGGGTTCATGAAGGGTTGTTCCATTTTGTAGGGGAATATTTCAATCCCTTAGCCCCTGTAACTCTGTTTTAAGGGCCAAGGGATACACTCGAAAACAAGGGGTAGGGCCAAGGGGTGAATTGGGATTGAGCCTTAGTGTACAGTATGTAGCGTGTATTGTGATGTACAGTATATTTTATTGTGGACTCTGTAACGGTATACTTATCGTAACGTGATTTTTTTTGCACATACACAGCCCTAGCTGACATGCCTTCCAGGCTCTATTTGAAACTGCTTTTTACTCATCCACTGGTCAACTGTGGTTTAGAAAACACAGAACAAAATACAAATGTATTCTCAGACTAATACATTTTCAATTGCAGTATCAGGAAGGAACAAAGAAGTTGATGATTGCCATCACAGAGGGGGTTGGTTATATATGAGCAGCCTGGCGTGGGAATTTTGAAAAGTAGGAAGTATAAGAATTGCTCACAATGCGTTATAGATCGAATGACCATATCTGATAAATGTCATTTTAAAGGCAATGAAACCTATGCAGGATTCAACATGGCAAATATCTGACACAGTTTAAACCGTTACCTCCTTATCACAGTCAAAACATTACCTGATAAAGGTAATTATCTGGAAGTATCCGTCATCTAGATCATTACAAACTGAGGAAGTCAAGCCCTGCCACTGAAAATACAAAGCAGTGCCTTTCCATGGTGGGAGGGGGAAAACGTGGTTGCCATCCATTCAAGGCAGTGTGTGCCATAAACCTTTAAGCTAAAACAAAATATCTCTGGAATAGAACAAGCAATTCCAATTAATGAGTCAAGTTTGAATCATAAATTAGTCAAGTTTGACAATGGTAAACAGAATTCAACCAAGTGTTATGTGTGTATTGGTTTCTTTTACCATTTTTGGATTGAAATGAATCCATAGTTTAGTTGAATTTAATTTAGAGCAAGATGTTTAGCTAATGTTTAACACAGACAGAAGTGGGGAAAACAGATTGAGCTCCATGTGGATAAGCAAACTCAGTTAATTGTATTGGCCCAGGTAGCTCTTGTTCACAAGTCTTTAAGCTCAGCTGCACATCAAAATTTGAGCATAGGGGAGATGGCATCATAACAAAGACATCCATCATATGTTGTTCAAACCTTCGATTCATCCCAACATCTCTCTGAGATGAGGACTCCATTTCTTCCTATCAAGCGTAGTAAATCACACACTATAATACCATAGTCCCTCTGAAAACACATTATGTAAGACAAATAATTATAAAAAAGAAAATTGCATTTAATTATATATATATATATATATATATATATATATATATATATATATATATATATATATATTAGTCTCTCTGACTGAGACATTTGCCTCTTCACTGCAGTCTCTGGGGAATTTTAAAAGTATGTTTGCATTCTTGACCTCTAAACATGAGATATTATTTGCTTAAAATGAGAGTAAATCAATGAAGTCAAATACAAGGAAGAAAGAAAAGCCTCTGTGACTGAAGACTCCATAGGCACCAGTAAAAAAAAATGGTTGTATTAAAAATCTTGAAAGCGCATTGAAAATCCAAGGCTTATACTGGTTGCTTTTACAAGTTTTGCATATTTTGTGCAAAACCGCAATCTTATAGATTCCATTTGTGAATTACCCATTGAAATTTTTACACAGACATTACCCCAAACACCATACCTATCTGTAGTTGAGTGAAACATTACGATGGTTAAGAGTACAACTAGGGTATGTTTATGCATATACAGTATTACTGTATACTGTGTTGTTAATTTATAAGAGACAGTGAACGCTGTGGGAAGAGACCATTTTTTTTGGAAGAAATTACAACAGTAAAGTTCAAGTTTAATTTTACTGAGTAAGCAGTTATATTTCTTTAAACAGCAGCACATATTTAGGTTTGACAATGTAAAGTCCATATTTTTTCTTTGTTCACAGACATACTACTTATATAGAGCATTAAGAGTTTTGAAAAACATTTTTATACTATATTATCAACTTGTGCCAGACTTTGATACGCGTCAGTGATCTTTCAGTGGGTAATTTGTTTCCTGTGCTTTATTATTTTTTCAGAATAAGAAAAAGAGGGAAATGAGCTGAAGTTATGAGCGAAGCCCAGTCTATGCCTCCTTGTCATTGTGAAAGACAATGTGTTTTTTTGCCTTTAATCACCTTAGTGTTAAAACAACTAATTAGCTTCTGTGGCTCACTAATGATGTGTTGACAAACACAGGATATAAGGCATTCGAGTAAATAGTTAACCATTTCTCCTCACTTATCTCGTATCAAAAGACAAAGGGTGATTAGAAACTGTTGTGTGTATTAAACTATATCTTGTGAAAAGGAAAACATGCCCTGACAGAGGGATTTGTCTCAGCAAATATTCCTGTTCGGCAGTGTGTGAATACCTCTTGGGTTTCTTGACATTCTTCAGATATCTGATGAAATAGTTTTCATCTATTCACCTGCATTATTACAATGACAATACAAATTAAAAGCAATAGAAGCACATGATGGAATAATTGTTCACACTGTTCCTTAAAAGTATCCAGCAAACAAATATTTGGCATCAATGTAATACAGTAAATGACATTGTTTGTCTACTCTATCCCACAAAATGTAAGATTTTTGTTTTGAAACCAATATAAACAGACAAACTGCAGCATGAACATTAGTAACATGTATTATTAATGTATAATATAATGCATTTAATATAATATAGTTAAAATTTACTTAGAAGACACTTTATTTAATTTATTTATTTAATTTGTATGTTTGTCCTGTTGTATTTTTTGTTGGTTTTGTTCTTATTGTATTGCTGACTGTAAACTTGTCTTCTGTAACTGTATTTTATTAGTTTTTGCTGATGTATTGCTAATTGTGAAATTTCACTGACATTTAAAATTACTGATATCATGAAATAAGAGGATCATATCACCCACCCAACTATAATCGTGTTAAATACGTGATTTCAATATTGAGCAAAATAACTGCGATAATCAATTATGTTTGCCATAATCGAGCATCTCTAACATTTGGTCAGTAGAATGTCTGTTGAGGACCATTTAAATAAAGAGTTAGCAAATATTCAGCAGACAACCTAATATTCAAAAGACTGGTAGTTAACATGCAGGCGCACAGTTACTTACAGTTAGTAAAATGTCGACTTATTTTTTAATAATTTTATTTTTTAATAATATTATTTTAATATTATTTTTTACAACATCACAACCACCAATAATAATTTTCCATTGTGCCCTATTATGTAGATTCATACCACAGCCTGAATCTATCTATAATAATAAAGAGTAATGAAAACTGCCTTGGACTGCACATTTTCAGGGCAGTTAGCTTGTTAAATTGTATAAATAAATAAATAGAAAATAGTATTATTCGTTGGACTCTGCTTCCATTAAAATGGATTAAAATGTGCTGTCATTTTGGCCAAATGCTTCACAGAGAAATAAAGATAATCCTTAAGATATAGACAATCCTTAAAATATTCCTTAAGAAAACAGCAAATTGACATAGGAAGTTCTTAAAACAGAACAATCGTGTCACTGATATCCCCTTGATAAAACAGGAAGCTGAACCATTTTCAGGAAAATCAGCATGAAAATGCAGGCTTCCTGTAGTATCAATATAGGTCACAGGTCACCTTTGTGCATTGTCTGCGATCTTCTTCCACCAATCTGCATTGCAAAAATGACTTGTAGTGAATGGCAAGGATGTGGCAAAATGGGAAATGACTGTAATTTGCTCAGGAGCAAAATACAAATTGAGAAATGAAGTGAAAGAGGCACAGAAGGCTGCTTGGACTAGAAGAATTACACGTCCTGGTGATTACAGTTCAATTATGATGGATTTTGAGAGTGTTTGCACAGTAGAGGGATCAGCAGAGAGAATTACATAAGGTTAGATATGCCTCTAGTCTACCCTTGACTCAAAGTGACATGCACTAACTCTTGGTGCTTATCCCACCTTAAACCCGCCTTGGTCACACCAACCAGAACTCACCCTCAAAGCTATGCTGCCCTACAAAGGCAAAAGGCAGTAACTGACCAGAGTGTCAAACTGAGAAAAATGACTTTAAAGTTTTTTGTTTTGTCCACACAAATGTATTATAGGTAGAGCAATGAAAATCTGGTGACTTGTTGCCCAGATCAAGAAATGTGTGTATATAAAAAATCTTGTGCTCAAAGTTGACTTTTGACCCTTATTTGTCAGATACTGTACTCTGCCTTTGTATTATTTACTAAAAAATAAGGAGTCGTGCAAAGGCAAAAGGCAGTAACTGACATATAATCAATTTGCTTACCACCATTTAGATGATAATTAACTGATCACCTTCATTAAAGTCTAATGGGAAGGGAATCGACCAAACAAAAAGTTGTATGTGTTCGTGGATAATATTTTGCAACAAATACACTTTATGCTGTTTCACTAACGCTAAATGACGCTTAATTACAGAAGACGCTTTGAAACTAGCCTAGATAACTTGTGGATAGCTTGGTCTGAATACCAGCAAGGGACACGGACTATATTTTAAACCTTTGAGGATTGTGGAAACATCGTAGATGACGTGTATTGCAATGGATTTTATGGAGTTACAAGAAAAGGTAGGAAATGATTGTTTACTGCCGCTGTGCAGTAATGTGTAGCATGATAGCTAGGCTGGGGCTAACATGTCAACATTGAATAGGCTACATTCCTGCAATGTCTGCATCTCTGGATTGTCGGCACAGAATGGATTGCTGAGTGATTTTTAATTATTTAAGAATTAGATGTCATGCTGTCTAGGTATCTATTGATGTTTTGGTTGGTGTTGGTGTGCTGGCTAATAAGTAGACGCTAGCTTCTTCGTCAGTTGCTTGTCCTATAGCAATTTAAAATTAACGTTAAGTATATGGCACTTTCATTCTTCATCTAATGCATTATTTTATAAGATAATTTATTACCTTGGTCTTCATGTCTTCTTTTCAACGCCAACTCCACCATCATTCTCCCTCGAGAGCAATTTGCCATTCTTACAGTAGTTCAACACTTGATAAAACGACCACTTAACACATTTGACAGCTCGTTTTTTATTTGGATATTTGTGTGTTATAGAAGTAAGTTATTTAGTGACAATACATGGACAGTAACTGAAGCGCGGCAAATTTTTATGGACAGTAGAACAAAGGCATGATCATCGTAACTGCAAGGTGGCACCGTAACATCTCTTTTATGAATGGCTTAACAAAGGCAGAGTACGTAACTGGACTTTTGCGTCGAAGATCAAAGCCAAAGAAGGGTAACTGCAGTTACCGCTTTCTGCCATGGTTGCTTGTATGGTTTTGGGAGTTACTGTGAACACAACCCTCTATTTTTTCGAAAAAACAGTCAAATTGAGTATAGATATTTATCCACATGATAAAGGAGGTCTTTAATATCCCAAAAATGACATTAACTCATTTTTGACCAAAAATGCAGTTACTGCCTTTTGGCTTTGTAGGGCAGTATGGGAAGTGCTTTATTCCACTGAAGGCACCATTAAGACTGAAGTGGAGGCCCCACATTTTATTGGCTTTTAGCCTTTTACACAGAAGCCTCTATTAACACTGATGGCACTCCAGACTCCGTCTCCCAACTCCCTGGTAAGAGTATGGTACAGCATTATCAAACTATTGGGTCTAAAATGAGTCCTAAGCAATATCAAGTACAGTAAACAACATGCTATAGATGCGCAGGGGGAGAAAACACATAATCAAAGCTTTAGACTTGAGAAATGGTTACAGCTATCCAACAGCATCTAATCAAGGAAAAGAGGATTAGCATACTTGAAATTTGCAACACGAGTGTCTAAAATGATAAAATAAGTGTATAAAAACATGGCTGAGGGTGTTCACACTTGGTATGCGTTTGGTTTGATTAAAAATAACTCTGGTGTGATTGCTCTGTTAGTGCGGAATAAGCTTAAAAGCTGCCATCTTTCTCTGTGAACACCAAAGAAGCAGGCCAAGACCGCTGAAAAGATGGGTCTTCGGTCCGCTTTCAAATGAACTGTGATGCAGTTCGACTTAAATAGGATCAAGAACTTCTAAAAGAACCAAAAAGAGGATGTGATGTCACAAGATGCGACCCTAAAAAGGACAGAATGCTCAAGCATTCCCTCTTCTCATAAGAAGGCTTTTGCCCATCACAGTTTGGTACAGGCATGCAGAACCCCCATCTGCTTGCAGCAGATCTTCGTTTGTGTGCGATGAGGTATTCATAGCACTGTTTTGACTCCTTTACACATTTTAAAAGCTCTTTGTGAGTTCTAAGTTGGTAAAAAAAAATACCATCATTTGCATGCCCATACAATGAGCGTTGTTTCGCGCAGGACACAGCATTGTTTTGGATGTTCGGTAAGTTCCGCTACAAAAAAAGGATTTTCTTTTTATTATGCATCTTTAGGTTTGGTGATAAAAATGACAGTGTGAATGCTAAGTGAACCAGGACTACATGTATAATTTTCTTTTTTGGTTTGAAGCAAAAGAACCAAGAGAACCAAAGTGTGAACACACCCAGAAACACCTGGTTTGAGAAACTGGCAATGCCAGGCCATGACAGAAGGAAACAAGAAAACTCACTTCTGCCTTTCCTAATTGCCAGTTGGCAACTAGTGCTGATGTATACAATCAATAATTCAAAAAGTTGCTTATTCATTCTTGAATTGTCCAGCAGCCTTAGCAGCTTCTGCCAGAGAATGTCAGCTGCAGACTGGGTCTGACACGTTGCACATGCAGAAACGGGACATAAATATTTCAGAAATATCCAGACCTAGCCAATGGCACCTTGGCAAAATGGGCCACCGCTGGACAAGCTGCTGCTTTTATTGGCCATCTTCTTGCTTATTATGGAGAGGAAGGCATATATCCCAAGCTCCCTGATTGTTATCAGCTAATAAGCATGGCCGACTGAAATCTTTTCAGAGCAAATTGTTGAGGACATCTGGCAACGCTTTCTCTGTGATGCACAGACCACTGAATGTCCCTCTCGAAAAGGTTGGCATGGCAACATCTGACTGCTATTCAACAGCAGTACAGTTTGAAAGGTTTAGGGCCTAGTTGAAAATCCATTTGGGCCACTACCTGAGAATTTTCCCGCAGCATTCTCATGTTGAAAGTGCAGTAAATCTTACCTTCCCAAAGCCCCTAGATATGAATCGATGACAGCTTTGTTCATTCAAACTCAATAATTATTTTCCCCCTAGTGATACTTGTTTGTGAACCCAAATTGCAAGACCTTTGGGCTTTCCATGGACAATTTAAAGGCCCATTTTACTGAACCGTCAGTACAAAATGTTTTGAAATATGTTTTCCAATCAGCACCATGAAAAGATGAGTAGTGAATCAATACACGTCCAAAAACGTGGCAGCTGGAGGATAGAGATGACACAATAGTGCCCAAAGCAAAGCCAAGGACAGAGCTGCAGTAAGGCCTGAATCTACATAATAGGGCAAAATGAAAAATACTACCACACCATAAAAAGGGAAAATAGTTTCTTTTTATAAATCTTACTTTCATAATATTTCAATTTCAAATTGCAAGCTTAGATGAACCCCTGTCGAAATCACTTAAAAAGGTAGGAGAGGTAGTCTATTTAAATATAATTGACAATGAAACTAAATGTGTGTGACCCTATTTTCAACAATTGTGAAAAAATAAACAAAATAAAAAAATATTTCCATGAGCCACAAAAGTGTTTTTTTTTGTTTGTTTGTTTCATTAATATGGAGTTAAATAATACTGACAATAATTAATTTGATTTCACTAATTTGAGGTCCTTGTATCTACCCAATAAGGTAAAAAAAGGCCTGATTTTTCAAGAGACGGCACCACCCCAGTGCTCAGGTCTGCACTATACATGTAAATGACCCCTGACACTTCAACAGGAAATGAGACACTCCACTTACAGAATTATCTGAAGTGTGATGCATTTCAAGATATCATTTCATCTACACTAGCTGAAAGGCACCAAGAGTTCACATCCACCACACAGCTTTGGTCACACATATCAAAGCTTCACATAGACAGAGCTGTACAATGACAAGGCAGAATTGATCACTGGCATAAACAAAAAAAAAAAAAAAAAAAAGAAAAAGAAAAGATTGGCCGAACCTACATTTAGAAATGCTTTTTACACTTTGTATCTCATATATCTATCCTCATCTTTAAATTTTAACTGTAATATATTGCACTTTCAATAGGTTTAACTGATCATGCACTTAAATGAACTCTAGCATACATGTGACTTTCCTTCTATTTCTTTTTCCATCTTATTGTTCTCTGGAGAGTCTGACCCTCTGGACCACTAATTACTCTGATGTTGCCACTTTAGAGCCATAATGATCCTATAATGCTCAGATCAATATGAGAGTAGCACTACCTTTAGTCTGGTCTAAAATACAATGTGTAAAACAGCCTCAGTTCTTCTTTTGGCTCATAATTTCTCCCCACATTTCCTCTCAGGTGTTACACACATACTGTACATCTCAGAGGCATGGTGCTTTTAGTATTTTAGCAGGTAGGACAGAAAACCTGCTGTTATTTCTTACAATTTACGTGTTACAATGTTTATGACCTGTAGTTAATTTATTTTAAAATCATTGACAAATTACATCAGTATCATTTTGAAATACTAAACAAATATTTGCAGAGTAACCAACTTCTCTTAGGTGTTATAATCTTTGTGTCTTCATGTGACATTCTTCAAGTCTCCCATCAGGATCCATTAGTCCATTCAAAATGACTGCAATTAATATATCTGCATTAAGCCCTGACAGGAATTATTTTCCTCTAATGACTTACCAAAGTGCAGAAATGTCTCACCAGATTATGAGACTAGCAATTGTATTTTCAAGAACCCAAGTGCTTCAAATAAAAAGAAATTCTGACTTTTTTTGACAACGAGGTTCAGTCTAAAACGTAACTTCGGCTTGAATTGCCACAAACCTACATGTAGCCTACACTTAATTTTTTTTTACAAAACTTCAACATGGAGCAACATGCATGAACATCCACTACAAATTTTTATACACTGATCCATGCTGATGTCAAGTTTGTCTGAATTATGTAAATAAATGTTACTATCAATGTTCCAAAGTGTATTTCAACCCTCCCAAGCCCATTTTTTCAGCCCAGTTGCCATGGCAACCTCCATTCAGTCTGTTTATTAAGGAGGAGTCGTGTTTAATTGATCCACTAATGCACTGCCGTGCAGTCACTGGCTTGCAGTCTTTTGTTTCCAGGTCATATTCTAGGTCCAGGCATTTGCATAAAAGCATATCATTTTCTGAAACCAGTCATTATTAGTAATTTTCCTCCTTATCCACTGGTGATGACTGCAGTATAAACACAGATTTATGAACAGTAAATATTACGTGGTTGAGGAAATGTTATATTGTTTTGAGGTTGTTTTGTTTTTTTATGTTTAGTAAAAGTAGAAGCAACACTGACTGGGAAGTTTGTAAGACAGCCAGCTCCCCTGCTAGTGAGTTCTTTTGCAATCAAACAAATACTCTCACTACGTAGGATACAAACCACCAGATACATTTCGGTTTCACCAAATCCCCAGGCACATGTAGACTAAACAATGTCACAGCACCATTGTGCTAATTATGCAGTTCTCAACATGTGAAATGTGCTGAGGGTTGTTTGGAACATGAAATGCTGTTTATACACGGCACTGACATCTTTCTAAAAATAATACACCAATTATAATTGAGATCCCGGGGGTTTATTTACAATAAACATTATTTCACTTCCACCGGATTCTTTATTCATGCAATAATAATTAAGAGATGCATCATAATAAACAATTATGTAACAAAGAAAACAAATAATAGAAATGAGATTCTGTTCTGATTTCAATAGTGTCATGCTCATGTTTTAAAAATTCTGGAAGTGTTTGCCTTTTTAAAATTATTGGTATGATTCCTTTTCCCTACTAGCCAAGAAACTGTCTTCAAGGGATAAATAAAGTTAAAAAAAAATTCAGATTCAAATGAAATTATCCTTACTGCCTTTATAAATTATCCTTACTGGTGCATTTTATAAATGAACTACTAATCACCTATTAGAACTTGAAAGACCTTAATTCCAATTTTGACTGTATTTAGGCAATATGTATAAATTATACATCGAACCCAGCTTCAAATGTCTAATCTACATATCCTAGTAATGTCATTTCACATATAAGAGACATGTCAGTGTTTCTGAATTTCACTTGAGCCCTCCAGCAACAACAACTGAACAGTTGTTTATGGCCACACTGGACCAAAGCAACAGATGTGCTGCCAATCCACATAACACTCACTCTACTGCTTGAGCCCAGGTGTGCAAATACACAGCAGCTTAGGTCAAAACAATACTTCTCCAAAGATAGTGGACAATGGGCAAGCAAACTTTGTTTCATGATAAAGACTAATTCAAACTTCTTTCAATGCTATATCTTCTTTGAAAGTGTAAGGGTGCTTCCAAAGACAGCTGACACATCTGGACATTTTTCCTCAAGAAAAAAAAAGGATATTATAACAGGAATAAAAAAAGAAAGAGATAAAATAACTATACTAGTAAGTGTATATTATGTACAACCATGTGCTTTAGCTAGACGTGATATATTTCATAAAGGAAACTTTAGAGTGATGTTCTGTTGCGAATTCTGTTGCGCTTTCTTTACTGGATCAAGATCAGCTCGCGCTGCACTGACATTGATGGTCCAAAACAAGTGTGACGCAAAAAAGTATCAGTAGTGAAGTTTCCTTTTGCTTTCATTATGTTTGCCATCTGATGTTGGGCAATGTTGTGGTGGTCAACTTTAACTTCGCAGTCCACTTACAGGTTAATAACTTTTGAAGGCTGGCCACGAAACCTCTGCCAGTCACTTTGACAGGCACCATTTTTTTTCTAGTGGAAACTCTGGTTTTATTCTAATTTAATTTATTGATTAAATGTAAGAATTTGAATCAAAAGATAGCCTACATTTTGATGCATACATTTAATCAGGTTAAAATGGTTTTATTAAATGCCCATAAAAGATAAAAAAAAAAACAATTTAAACTTATTGAAAAGATAATTTCTCTGCTGCAAACTAACCACCACACAGAATATGAAGAATATCAAAAAATTTTGGAGTCAGTTGTCAACAGCAGTCCTAAACCTGCCAAGGGACCAACAATAACACACTCAGCAAAATATCATCTAATTATCATTATCAAGATATAACACTCCCCTAGCTTTAGCTTCAACCTTCAAAGAACAATACAAAGTGCAAAAACGTCAACATCCTAAATTTCAAACTTTCTAATAGGTTTCCTCTTCTTTAGTTTGACATATTCAAGAGGTTTTGCAGCCCAATTCACTTGAAAAAAGTTGACATCTGACACTGACATCAACTTTCATGCTTGCCTGCATCAGCCTATATATTCATGCAAAGCTATAGAGACAATCATCAAATTTTCTTGAAGAGCATGATCCCAGGTTGAAATATTAATTACACAAGTCAAGGGTATGTGAGTGGCTAATTATGGTTGACAGATTGCAATAAATGTCTTGTAAGTAAATGTTAGGTTTACTGACTTCATTTTGCAGAAACCACAATTACACATGGTTAATTTACATCTATGCTTAATAACCATGCAACGATCAAACAATATTAACATTATTAGTG
Organism: Pimephales promelas; assembly: GCF_016745375.1. The sequence goes on along the minus strand of NW_024121577.1, from coordinate 2,891,072 downwards.
TTTCATTTTATATTTACACAATGTAAAATCATGAATAATTCCTAGTATAAATGGCATCAGTAATAAAAAAATACACTTCCTTGATTGATCTGTCTGTGGATATCTGATGATATGTGGAGGATTAATAATGTGTTATTCTGTTTCAACTGAACTGCCAGTTGTCAGTCATCGACTGCACCATCCTGTCTTCGTCTTCAGTACACTTCTCTGATCTCATTCCCTCATTATAGTAGGGAGATAAGCCCAAAAAATAGGCCTTCGACTTCAAGTCATGATGGAAAGGTCGCCTTTGGTATGGAAGTACCTTAGGGTCATACAAATAAATGTATCCTAAGACACAAGTGATGGCCGTCAATGCGCCTAAAATACTCAAGAGCCTTGCTTCTGTTATTGCTATAATGACAAATTTGGTTAAATTTGGACATATTTGAAACAAATAATAATTTTCCCCATACCATGACAAATGGGGGTAAATATGCACATTTCACATAAAAATTGTGTTGTCAGAGTGACTTTACTTCTCTTTCCGTTCAAAAACTTTAATTTTATATTTGAGCAGCTACTTCTGTACATTACATTTGTCCTAAGTAGCATGAGATTTTGACCAGTCAGGAGGAGCCTATAGCAAATCAGTTCCTGCAAAACAGTTACTGTTTTTAATGTTAGATAACTAATAACTAATAATAATCTAAACTTAGAGGGAAAACCTCTTTTCTTGAGAATACTGAAGCCAAAAATGACCCTTATAATTTGTATTAATTTAAAACACACTTGCAGCACCTAGCAGACCTAGACGAGGCTGCTCTGCGGCAACTGCTGCAACCTATCGAGGGACTGCTCGTGACGTAAGCACCAATGAGGTGTTGTCACGTCCAGTGCGAATGGGTGTGGCTTATGCATATATAAGCCAGAGCTTGATGGGATACTCCTTGGTTTTCATAGACTAAGGCGAAGCCAGATTGTAGTACAAGCACAGCAGGGTTACGCAACACTCGTTCCCTCTTCTAGAACCGAGATGTTCTCTTACAAGAGTACTCTCGTGTTCCGTAAGCAAGCTTATGCTACGGGAACCCAATTTAAAACGCTGTGCGAGCTAAATCTACCACAACTGACCCAAGGGTGAGCCCTGAGCTCATATGATATGGGGATCTAAAAAGCCGACATCGAGAATAGGCTTAATAAGAATGATATAAGCCAAATGTGGTTACCTTAAAGGGTTAGTTCACCCTAAAAGGTCAAAATTATGTCATTAATGACTCACCCTCATGTCGTTCCAAGGCCGTAAGACCTCCGTTCATCTTCAGAACAGTTTAAAATGTTTTCTGTCCTTCCATTGAAAATGTATGTACAGTATACTGTCCTCGTCCAGAAAGGAAATACAGACCACAAAAATGTACACGTTGATACCAAATTTTCCATTATAGCTATAACAGAAGCAAAGAAAGGGGTCTCTCAAATAAGGGTTGTGGCCATTTAAAAAAAAAAGTGATATCACTTGTGTCTTATGATAAATGTATTTATATGGCCCCAAGGTACTTCCATACCAAAGGGGACATTTGCATCATGACTTGAAGTCAAAAGTCACTTAACCTCCCCCTGTTACCCACCTTTTCGTCATCATCATCATCTATGTCACCTGTCCTCACCTCCTTAGTTTTCATTTGTAGTTTCCCTCTGTTCAGTCAGTCCTTGTCGGTTCTCATTTATGTAACTTTTTTCATATTTGTGTTTAGAGTGTGGTTGTGTGTAATCCTGCCTGCCTGTATGTACCTGTGAGTAAACTTTAAGTAAATGGTTTGTATTGGAAATTTTGGACTTTGAGTCTGCTTGAACCCAAGGATACAATTTGATCATTTTAAAAGTGTATCATAAGTTGTGTTTGGTTTGGTTACATTTCGCCCCATTAATTTCATGTTTCTTTTTCTTGGCAATAAGATTCCAATTAAAGTCCAATTAATAATAATTTAAAAAAAAAAATCTATAAAAAAAATCATTTGGATGATTGATCCAATGATCATTTGGAATAAGATAATTTAAATAAGTAAACTAGTAGATTTTACCATTTCATTTCTGTAAATTATGTTCTCAATAACTTTTAATACTAAAAGCTTAAAACTAACATTGGAATATTATTACCGTTCTAAGATGGCGCTAAAGGTGAATGAACAATGCTTTTCTTTGTTGAATTCGTATTCCTTACACCCCTTCTTTCAAGCCCAGCACTGTTAGTGATTACTTTTGTGTCTACGGATGTTTGAGTGACAGAAGGATAAAAGCCATATAGATGTTGCTTTTGTAAATCTTTAAAAACAAACTATAGGGCCCTGTGGCCAGACACCTCACGGCACTTTAATAGGTGCAATTATTGCTTAACAGCCCATGGTTATACCCATCATATGTCATCCTATGTTAAAAATATCAGCTCTTCATGACGATCTTTTGCCAAGCTAAACAATCAATAAAAAAGGTACATTTAGTGAACGGGGGTATCAGATTTAAAATTGATACTTTTCAGAATCACTCCAAGTGAACAGAGTGCTTTATATGACAACAAACTTACCCTGTAAAGGCAATTTAAAAAAAAATAATCTTAACACATTATAAATGTTAGAAATATATTGCAAAAAACACATTATAAAGACTGTGAACTGTGAAGTACTGAATTGTAGAGTCAGACCGTTTAACAGTTTTGCACCAATGCTGTGTTCAGGATTTTTTGGGCGGGGCTAAAACGACGCTTGATGACGTAATGGAGCCCCTGAGCTCCTGGCCCAGACTCTACTGTCAATGTTGCACTGGAGCCACTGAGCTCCTTGCCCCGACCCTACTGTCGATGACGCATTGGAGCCACTGAGCTCCCTGCCCCGACCCTACTGTTGATGACTCACTGGAGCCACTGAGGGGTTTTTTTTTAAGATTTTGATAGCTTATTTTATTTACTTGGCAGCTTTTTTATCATTCAAATTTGTCTGGGAGGCTTATAAAACATTTCTCTGTGGCGTGACAAACTCGTACTTAATTTTGACTTTACAGGGAATTTAACTTTATGAAAAGTCCCACAAGTATTTCAAAGACAATTCCCAGAATAAAGCCAGACCAAAATGGAAAGATTGAACCATTTAACAAGGTTCAAATGGGCCATTGATTGTACATTGGTGAGAAAGTGATAGATGAGAGTGAAAGATGTGAACGGCACGTTTCTGATAACTGGACATTTCTGTTCCTTCAAGGCCATTTGAACAATAGGTAAGACTCTGAGACGTTGATTTACAGAAGACGGTGAATTGAAGAGGGACCCATGGGGACACTGGATGTCCAAAAAAAAAGAATCTTGGGCTGATTGCAAGAAAGACTGGCCTGATTGTACAAGACTTTTTGGGTAGTATGCAGCACTTGTCCATGATGCTTCTACAATAGGCTGTAAATACATGGGATAAGGTGGAGATTCTTGACCTAATGTGATGACATTTCCTTCACTGTCCTCCAGGACACTGGACAAAAGCAACAAGGTATCTCTAGAGATTGAAATCATTTAGTTCCACTGTCTGAGATCTCCATGTAATCATATTTTAATAAAAAAAAACTACACCTTATGCTGCAAATCTGTTAAAGGAGTCATGAACTGGCTTTTTAAATTTTATTATATAGTTTTCTGAGGTGAACTTATGAAGTCTGCTTGGTTTTTGCGTTCAAAAACATCAAAATGAATAAGCTATTTTCTACCCTAGCTTTGAGACCAACTCAGAAACACACTCACTGAAGACTTGGAAGTAAACGCCCACTGCTGTGAGTGGATAACAGTTTTGCATATTATAATGAGTTTTTCAACTTACCTCGTCGGTGTACGTGGGGAAAATTGTTTTGAAAACGTCCAATGTTTTAAAATGGCAACCGGAATGATTCGCCCATACATGTTCGACCCAGAGTTTGTATGTTGCACCATTCCTGTCATATCCAATATAATGGCACAGCACCGTTCTTTACTCCTAATCGGTCTGCAAATCCAGTCTTGTTTACAAAACAATCCACAGTGAAATGAAGCAAACAGACTGACGGACGATGTTTTACCCTCATCAGCTGGAGTGGAACGTTATTAAAAATAAAGTTTATCCATGCAGTCCTATTGGAATCCAGAGGAAGCATAGTGACTGTCTTCTTCCACAACCAGGCACTGCACAATATTCTGTATCGCTCGGTAGCTCGATCCGGTTTGTCATCACAAGGTAGGCCTATGTTATTTAGCTATGCGTGTATTTTGAATCGGTGGGTGGGGATAAACTGGCCATGTTGAAGTAGGCGTTGATCTTCTTCTGCGGGGGTGGTGTTTTATCCTCTTTGACGTCATAGTTCCCTACATAGTGACTATTGTAACAGAACAAAATGTTGAAATGTTGCGTAGTGTGAAGGAGAGCAACATCATTACATGATTCCTGTTACTTTTATCAGCTCTGAGGGAAACATACTTTGCACAGTGTACACGGATTGTAATTTGTGCACCAGTTACATCTAACCAATGATAACATTTAAAGTGTTAGAGGCACGATGTTGTTTAGCAGTTGCTACAAGCTAAATAAGCTTCTGTTTTAAGTTCACTGATTTACCAAAACAAACGCAAGCTGCATGCGACATGTTTTACATAGTCTTTTTCTGAGCAAGCCGCAATTTAAAGCACTAGGGCAAATTACTGTTATTGAAATTACCCGAGATGAATGATACCTGCCTACCCACTTTCCAAAACACAAGTTAATTAATTTGTGCAGAAGACTCTATGGCATCTGTACAATTGCTCTGGCCTGATTTCCTCTAGTGCAGCCTCCTGGCTTTGAGAACACTATTAAACATTCTCATACGGAGAGAAGGGAGGAGAATATAATTACAACCAATGTGTTAGTATCAAGTAGGACCTGAGGAATGTCATTTAGGTCAGACAGCCATTCCTTAATCAGATCTGCCGTTTTCTTTTTTAATCAAGGCATACAATCATTGGCCAACGTGTCGGGTTATAATGCAGAACTGTGGCCTTATCTTTCACACTCACATTTTACTGCCTTTTCTGTGTTTAATCTTCAGTGCTGTCAAATCACAGCCAGGCTTGATTACTGCAGTATTCGACAGTGTGTTCCTGAGGAATTAAATAGGGACATGACGTGAGAGTGACATTGGAGGTCTGGCAACTGATATGCAGATTTGCATTGATACAGTGTTTCCGGACCCACCCACAGGTTCAAATCATAATTTTGTGCTAAGCCGTGAACTTGTTACTGTGCAACCTACAAGCATCCTTGGTTATCTGACGACGCTAGATGTAACTTAACTGACATGGACAAGGGCATTGTAAGAATGTATTAAACATCACAATCAAAATCTTTGATTTCTTATATTCTCGTGTAGTGCTTCTGATTACTCGCTTGTTTTGCAACGTACATACTTTTTCATTCACTTTTTAAAAAATCAGAAATACAAAAAAAATTATTGTTCAGATCGCTTGTCATTTTTCATTAAAAAGATACAAAATTATTATTTTTAATCAACTAAGAAAGTTATTATTATTATTTTTAAAATGTAATATTTTACAAAAAAATATTATTCTATTTTGTTTAAAATACACTATCATTCAAAGGTTCGGTCAGTTTTTTTTTTTTTTAATGCATAAATTAATACATTTATTCAGCAAAGACATTAAATTGGTCAAAAGTGACAGTAAAGAAATGTATATTGTATGTTTTTCGAACTGCAGTGACTATTTTTAAAAGCCAAAGGAAGTAGTCATGAACTGAAGCACTTCTAAACCACCATCTTTTATAAGGATTTATGTCAACTAAAAATGTCATATGGCTCCTAAATACTTTATTTAAGGAGTGCTGCAGTCATGTTTACCATTTTCAAGAAAACTTAAGGTAGTAAAAAAAGTTTTATTTCCATTTAATGATCAGATAATATGGTTAATATGTGTAACATACTGATTATCATCTCTTTCTATGAGTAAACCGATTAATTTTCTTTGCCCTATTTGCTGTACAGTGACTAGATTTACCATTCTCTATGATCTACACACTCTGCAGTCCTTCACTTGTGTATGTGTATTCAGGAAATATATAATGGACGGAAAAACAGTGATACATTTATCTAATCGTCCTCAGAACACCCCACTGCGCTGTGTAATCAATAAACTTGTTTTAGCCAAAGCACCTTTTCTAGTGACTCAGACATTAACCCTCCATTAACTATTTCAGAGGCTGTTAAATGCACCTCAGTCAATAATGCTAATTTGAAAAGCTATTATATAAGCTGTTAAGAAATGTGTATTCATATTATGGTAAAGTGGCCATCTTTATTATAGGCTATTACAAATTGCAAAAAAGTCAATATGGTGAGGGGAGATATTTCGCATCGGGGTGAATTATGGTGGCGGAGTGGAGTTCGAGGCACTAATTTTAGTGGAGGGACAGCTTTTCTTCTCCTGGTCAATGCATTTTAGGACACTGATATTGAAGTGATGGGATGACCCTCTACTAGGCTTTAACCTCAGTCTGTAATTAAGCCAGATGGAAGATAATAAATGTTCTGCATAATTGAACATTACTTTACTGATGGTTTCAAGCACTCATAAGGGGAACCTACTGGGGTCAAAATTAATGTCCATCATGTACAAAGTGTACTCTGTTTTAAACATTGATATTCTGTAAGGCAAAGGGGGAAAATGAAATACATTTTTGCAGTCCACTGTAAAAAATTAAATGTTCCGATTAGAACTAAAAGATTATTCCACAACATATTGTTTGGAAGTGGTCAGTAGTGTTCCAGTCATGCTAAAACTAATTATATAAAATGGATACTGTTATCTATCTACAATTGAAGAGTGCACACTACAGGCACAGTATAACATCTGACAGGACAGGACTTTTTTTTTTCAGAGGTGAGAGACTTTTTTTATTTAGTAAAAAGTAACCTTAGAATAATGACACTGACATTTAGCCTGACATCATCTCATCTGACTGAAGAAACTGAATCATGAGATCTTTTTTCTCAGGCACACTTTCCTTAAACTGTGTCTAACAGAAGAGTCAACAGCTTTCACGGCACGCATGTCTTTCAAAATGAAAGTCTTGCATCAGAACAACATTTAGAATTACGTTTTTAGTTGTCGTTGTTATTATTGTTTCTTTGACAACACTCTCCGTGACTCACGTGGTCTTGCAACACACTTTCAGAAATCAATGCACTGAAGAACCTACGGTGTAATGCAACATCAAGACCTTTTTCAATCTCCAAAACCATACAGCAAGCTCAAAAACCTTAATCAAGGGAAAATGAAGAGGGTCCTGTGAAGGTGCTGCAAAGAAACTTAAAAATAATATATATATAGATTATCACAACAACATGTTATTGTAATGGATCAAACGAAGTTTATTCGAAATTCTACATGCCTGAAATTAAAGGGGTCATGAACTGGATTTTTAAAAATTTTTATATTGTTGTCTGAGGTCAACTTATGATGTTCGCTTGGTTTTTACATTAAAAAAAAAACATCAAAATGAATAAGTAATACGCTATTTTCTATCCCAGTTTTGAGCATAGCTCAAAAACGCTAGATTTTTATAGGCGTCTCGCATTGAAGCAAGTCTTGCTTCAAGTCTAAACGCCCACTGCTGTGAGTGGATAACAATTTTGCATATTATTAATGAGTTTCACCCATCAGTGCATATTTATTGTTTGGTATCTCGACCCAGTTTGTCATCACGAGGTAGGCCTATGTTATTTAGCTATGCGTGTAATATGCCAACACTATCTCACGACCAATTCGTACGAATGTGACGCATGATTAAAAAGTGTCTAATTCGTACTAATTCGTACGACCTCACTCGTACTAATTCCTACGATTTGTCTAAACCCATGTGATGGTTAGGTTTAGGGGCGGGGTCAGGGGTAGGTCATTCGTACGAATTCATACGAATTGGCCAATTCGTAAAATATGTACGATTTAGCAAAATCGTATTAATTCGTACGTGTGAGGTCGTATGAATTGTTACGAATTAGCCACTTTTTAATCATTCGTCGAATTCGTACGACTTGGTCGTGAGATCGGGTTGAATATGCGAATCGGTAAGCGGGGCTAAACCGGCCGTGTTGAAGTAAACGTTGATCTTCTTCTGCGGGGGTTGTGTTTTATCCTCTTTGTCGTCATAGTTTCCCATTTTAAAAAAAGGGTCATTTGCTGAGCCTGGTGTCAATAAAAGCTTTTATTAGACTAACAAGGACGTTTTTAGTTCTGAAACTTACAGGATATTCTTATAATATGATGACCTCTTAGATGCCAAAAGCTCATGGAAAATTTGATTTCTCAGTTCAACAGCCCTTTAATAAATAGAGAGAGCAGTATGAGTGAAATAAGGCATTACTTTGCCTACTGAAGTAATGAGAATAGTAAAGAAACAGACCTCAATGCACCACTCTGCAAACATTGCTTTCAATTATGTGTTGCTGAAGCACTTGTCAGTTACTCATCCTGACTTGTTCAAAGAGTTCAGAGATCAACAGGTGAGTTTGTCATTCAACTGATTTCATTTTCATTGAACACTGAACAGCGCACATGCATAAGAGCTTATCAATTAAATATGATACGGTAAACAAGAAAGCTCAAATCTTCTTGCATGACACGCTAGAACCAATTCAGTTTAGGTCACTTTTTTTTTTAAATATACCCACAAAATAATATTTTATTACACAAGATAATAATTTGAAGGGATGGAAATCCTTTTGGGAACAGCCATAATAACATTTTGAGGTAACAACAAGTCAATGCTACGACATCACAGAACAATTTCAAAGCGTGTTTCAGAAAAGCTTGACTAGTTCATCAAAACTACTACTGTCCATGTCTCGGTGTACAAGTACAGCTCCAAAATATTCTCAGTTTTACAAGTTTTAATTAAGACAAAATAGCTCATTTTAGCCTGTCTGCTGCTCATTGTGAGCTTGAGATTTTCATTTACGGTTCAAAGAAGTGCTTGTAAAATGGTCACTGAAAAATTCAAGCCCAATTACAGTGTCAGTCTGTCGGACAAATTGCCCTCACTGAAGGCTCTGTGACAGGTGCATTGTGGAAGAATTGATTCTCACCGAGGGATAAGTGAATTGTCATTACGTGTCTGTTTCTTATGACATCTAGCTGGATGTCCTCTGATTCATACAAGTAGATTTGAATCACTGGACTGTGCGAATGAAAACTCATGCAAGCGTCGGCATTAGCGAAGGGAGAGATAAAGGCATCCACTTCACAGGTCAAGAGCTAAACCCTTGGAGAGGTTACAGATCAGAACAGAGGGTTAAAAGATTTGTAAAGTAGACCACAGAAGAAAAAAAACTGGAGTGGAGGAAAGAAACAAGCATGCAGACGAGACAAAACTCAGTGATCGATCACAGTAGAGGGGGGCGACCCCAAACCCTGACGCCTGACCCGTATAAAACGCGGCCATCATTGCGGAAGCCACACGTCGTGGGAGATCAATAGAATACCTGCAGGCTCCATTAGCTTGATTAGAGAGAGGGCCGAGCTCGAGTGCAGGCCCCTCTGAAAGCAGACAACTTTATTTTCCGGATTATATGGAATAAGAGCTGCTTGGCTTTCTAGACTGAGGAGAGAGAAAGAGCAGGTGGCAGTAAAGAGAGACTTGGGCCGCTGCTGAAGTGGAGACAGGTAATGCGGCGGACTCTTGGCCAGCAGCTCTTTCGGCATATGGTGTCCCTAATTGGAGTATCAACCACACGGGTCTTGGCAGAAGCCTCTAATCAAAGACCACAGATTGTAGCATTTGCTGGCAACTACAGAGATAAATGCATGTGGCAGAAAGAGAAAAAGCTCAAAAATTTGTGTAGAATCTTCAATAGCTTGTCTCCCTACGACAAAAAAAAAAAATGAAAATAATGTGGGATTACCGAGACAAAGCAAGTTATTTTGTGAAGACACTAAAAGTTACAGTACACGGAGTACAGCAAAATAAATAACTACTGGGCAAGACAGGATTTCAGGAATATCAATGCACAGCTACAAATAGATAAATAAAAGTGGACTAAAAATGAAATGTGATTGCTTGTGTGGATTAGTTTATAAGGTGCTTGTCAGTTAATGAAATGGAAAAAGAGACCTATCTTTTCTTTTGTATTGTGAAGCATGTAACTTAAAAAAAATTACATAATCAGGCTGTATAGAATGCAACGTGTTATTATTAGCCTAACTTTGAAATAGATGGGAAACAAAAAACATGAACTTCAGATTGCTGTCAATCGACACCAATTGTTTTTACTATGGTTTCACACACATTCACTTTTTGAAACATTGAGGCTCGGATGTAGGGTATATACAAATAAATGAAACATCTCCTGTTAACTAGCAGATCATCTTTGTAGCTCGCTATTAAATTAGCTTAGTGCTCGTGTCCCCTGCTCAGTTGCATGGACGACGCGCTTCGAGAGTTGCGCAATCTTCACTCGGACACTCGTTTCAATCTATCGCCGTTGCGGAGACTCTGTATTCATTACGGTGAAATCACAAAATAAAACGTGTCCCTGCTTAATGTAGGCTGTAACCACTGATGAACATAGGCTATTCAGTTTTGATGAGAGGAAAAAAAGACAGTAGCCTACAAGTGTGCAGATCAGAACCACTGATCTATTTAATGAAATGTTCCTGATTCACCATCATCCGTCGTGTCCGGCCTCTGAAAAAAGCTTTTAAAGTCCCCGTGAACCGGAAGTTGCAAACGACTTTTCTCCAGTGTTGTGACGTATTTCAGCCCATTCTCACCCCCAAGGCGTCACTTAACTGACGCCTTGGGAAGCATTTGGACATGCTTCAATATCTGACGCTTTAGGCGCCCTTTAGCGTCAGTAAGATGACGCCCTAGGATCGCGTGTACCCTACCCCCACCCCACACCTAAACCTAACCGCGTCCTCTAACAGACGCTTTCCTTTAGCGTCAGTTAGATGACGCCGTAGGATCGCGTCATGTAAGTGACGCTAAAGGGCGCCTAAAACGTCAAATATTGAAGCATGGTCAAAGGTGACGCCTTGGGGTGAGAATGCGTTGCGTATTTCCGAGAGAAACGGAATACTACATGAGGCAAAATAGAGGGCGTGGCTTTTTATTCCAACTAGCACCTGATTGGATCTAGAAAAATGGGTGTTTCATTCTGAAATGGAGGATGACGCACGTTTACACACGCTATCAATCAATGCTCGCTCGGCGCTTGCAAACACACAGCAGCTGTCATTTGGAGGGGCGTGGTTATGGATGTTAAGAAGACACCCAAACCGTAAAGCCTACGTCATCGGGCAAGGTCCTCCAATGCAGAGGGGAGGGGCATTTTCAAAATTTGATTAAAGATTACGAAGCCAAAATTTTTTTTTTCGTGTGGATTGACTTGCATGTTTGAATTGTTCACCACAAAACAATCAATTTAGGCAAACAAAGTAAGTATGGTCAATTTTGATTTCATGGTGACTTTAAGGATAGGATAAGGATACCCTAAAAAGGCGGATGTTGACGTATGGTCAAAACACGTCGCAAGACGTCTGTTGGTACAGTTCCATCCTTGAGTAACAACGAGTAAATGACGACTGTTATGTTTATTCTTGCATCCAACAACAAAACACCTCAATTATTCTTATTCTTGTTAAAACTGCAGTGTCCACCAACAGTCGTAGGCAGGGCCAGTGCAAAAGTACGTCACATTGCCACGAATCTGAGACAGGGTTGTTCTGAGACGGTGCTGATTTTTTTTAAAGCACTGAGTGGATTTATATCATTATAGAGTAGTTGTGCACACACACTGCTAACACACATTTATGTTCAAACACCATGTAAACGTGAATTTTGCATAATGTCCTAGTCTGTTAAACTGGGGGGAAAGATAGCAGGCAGGGGGAAATGGTAAATTTCACATATTGGCACTGGCAAAAGTGTAAGTGTAAGTCTTTTAATGAAATCAGTGAATAATTATGTTCATAATGTAAAAAAATATATATTGAGATAGAACACATTTTACCTTTAACAAAATTATTGTGTTTACCAGCCAGAGCTAATGAGGTCATGCTGGCAACAGCTGGTTTGTTGGGAAACAAAGATGTGTTGAACACCGCTACATTGATTGCATTTATGAGACAATCAATAGACTCATAGGTTTGTGACCCTGTAGAACTTCATTTAATAAACAGTACTAAAAAGAATAATTGGATAATTATTCTCAAAGGCTTGTATTTATGGATTGGATTCAAATATAAAATAATCTTGTTCTGGTTGCCTGCACACCGTTAAAGCTTACACCAGACAGAAGCTCAAGACATTCAAGTCAAATTATATATTATTTGTAAAAGGGTGAACGACATTAAACCATTACCAGTTGAAATGAAATTAAACCACACTGCGTCTCTGTCCAAACAGAGGTATAAAACATGTTACTTTACCTAGTCTATTATCTCTTTTATGTATTTAACAACATGATGGTATTGAATAGAGTGGTTTTCAGAATTTCTATATTCATCTTAGATTTTTTTTTTCTATCTGAGTGTATTCTGATCACTTCTTCTATTTAAGCATGTATCTCTTAGTCTCTTGTAAAGGAATAATACACCCAACACTGTAAATTTATCAATTTTGGGTGTCAATTTCAATTTCAAATCATTTCAAATCATTTACTCGCCCTCATGTTGTTCCAAACCTGTAGCACTTTTTTTTTTGTCTGTGGAACATAAAAGGAGATATTTTGTCTTTTTATTTTGTGAGAAAATTGTGTCTTTCTTTTTTAAGTGACTGGTCAATACAATGAATACTCATACAGGTTTGGGACATAATGAGCATGAGAGAATGCTAATTTTTTGGTTTAACTACCCCTTAAAGTTCTCTATATTCTCCACTCTCATTTTTTTTTTTTTTAAATGGGTTAAACAATAAATTAGTTGCTTAAAAAAAGCATAATCCTAGACATGGTTTAGACTTTATTAGATCTCTTTCCACTGCAACAAACTCTTTTTAGCCTAACAACGTAGCATTGGCGCTCTTGCCGAATGTTATCAGTGTTTTTATTGATCTATTGAAAAATCATTGCCTTTGATTTCTTAAACTATAATGACCAGCGATAGATGAGCTGGTCTTTCTGCACCTATTTTCAGTAACCTTACCTACCTACAACAGCATAGCTGATATTAAGTGAGCTAACCAATTAATCACTACTTCAAAAGTAGTATTTTTTTTTTTTAAACTCAACCAGAAGAACTTAAATGCATGTCAGGTCAGGTGATATGTTTCCCAAAGTGCAGTCTTATTTTATGTGGCAGTTACATAATGACATTACAGTTTACCTCAGACAAACAATTACATGCCTAAGTGAGTAATCTAAGGCTATGAAATCATAGCTTTCCTTCCTGGGGGGGATATGGTAAGGGGAACCTTCAATGTTTTACATTGGCCCTCTGCCAGAACCCTGCATCGGATCACTTTTCTGAGGTAGTAGAGCAGAATAAGAACTGGTGTGTGCTATCACTCAGCAGTGTTTATGATATTATAAATCATCCAACTTACTATACAATATACAGAAAACAATAAATCAAAGCTGGTTTGATGTGATTTGTTTTAAAGAGTTCATATAATGCAGTGTCCACCAACAGTCGTAGGCGGGGCCTGTGCAAAAGTACGTCTCATTGCCCCGAATCTGAGAAAGGGTTGTTCTGAGACGGTGCTTATGATTTTTTTAAAGCACTGAGTGGATTTATATCATTATAGGGTAGTTGTGCACACACACTGCTAACACACATTTATGTTCACTTGAATTATGTTGAATTATGTTCAAAACGCCCGCAGAACAGAGGGACTGAAGCTCATTATCATTTAAAGGCATATGCAGTGAGAAAACAGAGCTGTTTATGACCAGCTAAAATGGTAAAATGAGTGTTTTCTTACAATACTAATGAGAATTTTTAATTAAAGTATATTACAAACTTTTCATTTAGACCCTAAATAATCAAATTAACTTGTATGAAAATGGCATTATATGACCCATTAAAGGTTAACAGAGTTTGTAGATGTGATAACTGAGTACTATAAGGGTTGATAGTCTTTTTAATACTCTAAGCAAAACAAAGTTGATTAATTTTCACACAAAAAAATCGTTCCAAAATTTTTCCATTTAAAATAATTAAAATTAAGGATTTTCAAAAACATATGCCCATATGGTAAGGTACACTTGTATTGCTTTAATATTATATGCTTTACAGAAAAATGCCCACGATCATTTCTAATGCATTCCCTTCAGAGGCCCCTGAAGCTCAGCAGCATTCAGGTTCTTTGCCGGCCAAACATTTAGACATCAATTGTTACATCATTTAAATAGGTCAGAAGTAGCGGCCTCTGCCACATAATAAGCTGAAGAGAGAGATGCGGTTCTTTCAGTCCCTCCACAAAAGTGTTCTGGCTCTTTATTCTACCACGAAACCCGATCAGACAGAAGACAGAAGACTCATACAATCAAGGATGGCACTAAAGGAACTGCACCTCTGAAGACAGACAGTACCTCACAATTAAGGGGAGAACATCACACAGGATAACTAGTGAGATCCACAGTATTAATTAATTAATCATACATACACATGAGCTATGCATAGAACAGTTTGCGCCAATAATAGTGTAAATCTATAGATATTTTATTTCAGAAGTCATTATCTAACACTAAACAACTTTGTATTCATACCTACAAAATGCTCTTGATTTGTGGAACAGACACCTAATTTGTATTATTTGTAGCATGTGTCCTCAATCATTTTGATTAGGCTGTGACAGGTTTGTTATAGACTCCAGAAGAAATGAATGAATAAATGAATAGATCAAATGTGAAGAGTAAAAAAGAAAAATGACTAAGAGAATCACATGAAATTAAAATAATTGATTGCTTTTGTCCCTGGTAATCTCTGACACCTAATAAACGTAAGTTACACCAGAGCTATATGACTATATGACTAGTCCAAGCAAAGGAAATGAAGTCCACGTCATTAGAAATACAATAACCCGACGGTGACAAAAGTCCAAGGTCTCCTGCCAAGAGCAGGTGATGATGGGGAAAGGGTTGATCTACGTTGGTTAGAGACGCTAGTAGCGATGACCATGAGGCCAGGCCAATCTCATGGGTAATGCCAGCGCTCAAATGAAGCCAACTGTTCAGTGAGCTTGAGAGCGTGATACTTGTTTCTTAATTAACCTTCTGCCCCCACCTTGCATCATGTATTGCCGAAGTCTTGTCAAGTGACAGACACAATGCAGCTCTTTTCAACCAAGCCCCTGGGAATCCCTCTGAGTGTTTGTTTATGAACCTCAGGCTTCAGAGTTATTTTATCCAAACAGCATGGCAGATCCAACCCGGGGTGCCTTTTATGGTTAAGAATCGGAATTGGGATTGCTTAACTTAAAAAATAAATAAATAAATAAATAAATGAATAAAAAATCTATACTGAGTCTGACAGTGAAGACAACAATGACAGCACACAGATCGTCACTGGACTTTTTTTTTTTTTTTTTTTACATTTTCCAATGCAGGAGGAACAGTCGCCTTTCATATCAGAGATGAACGGGACTAAGTGGGCCAAGTTCAGCTGCTCTGGTGGAAACAAACAGAGGAAGAAATAAAAGCATAAACTCATCTTATTTTCAGTGCGATTCCAGGTGGCTAAAAGGACACAATGAGCTCCAGAGCCCTCACAGGAGGTACAACTAAATAGTCTCCTGACACAAAAGACAGACCAGCACTTCACGAATAAACCTAAGAAAGCTGTTGCAAAGCAAAAGCAATCTACAAAGTGCTGATGACCAGGTGGAAATATACTTGGGGGATAAATAAAACGTCTATGGAGCCCAGTGTGTAAAAGCAATGGAAAAAGGGAAAACATTTGCAAACCCTTGATAACAACGTGCCACCCTGACCTAAATTCACCTGCGACGCAATTGATGAAAAGTACTAATCAGTAAACACAATGTGGCACCCTTTGACTGAACACATCTGCACTTATGAAAAAGGCACGAAACAGTGACAGAAACTAAGAGCTATTGCTGACAGATACTTACAAGCCACTCTTCATGGTTCTCCTTTGACTGTGTTCCGTTTAAGATTTTAATATCAAGTATCGTGCAATTGTATCTGAAACATGCCGCTAGTAACACCAAGGTCACGGGTTTGACTGCCAGGGAACACACTGCAAAAATTATACTTTTTAGCTCGTCATTCTGGCATTACCCTTTCCACCTTTACAACCTAAGTACAACATGTACCTAAGGGTACATAAAAGCACACAAACCCTAAAATGACACTACAATGAAAAGAAAAAATATAATGAGTGAAATAACCAATAGTGGTAAATTATGCAGTGCTATTGCTTATTGTTAAGGCACTGGAAAATCTTAGATATAGGTGTGGGCTATCATCCCAAATCTTATAACCAAAAAAAAAAAAAAAAAAAAAAAAATCACGATCCATGATCTAAATCACGACCTTCCATATTTTGAGAATGGACTGGAACAAGCCTAAGGATTTCTCTATTTGCTGAAATTTAAAACAGAGTTAAACTTTAAAACACACTGCATGAATTAAATATAAATTGATTCTTAGTAAAACTGCTAAAGTTATTTAGTCAGTTATAACATTAAAGGTGCCATCTGTCAAAAAAAATCAAATCATACTCCATATTCCATACCAGATGGGGACAGTGTACCTCCAGAAAGTGAGTTGTGACATGTCCACGCGCACTCTCATGTCTTCAAATAACACGAGCGAGTGCTGTCTTGCTCTCTTTCATATTAATCAAATTAATTGACACGATAGTAAAAGTTTGGAAGACCGCAGTTTCACGTGGAGCATTTGGAGATTTTTAGAGATTAGTGACTCAATGAACAACATCTCAACACTAAATTATAAAGGCCGTCTCATAGACGCCTGTCTCAAATACAAGCCGGCATTTCGACGATATGGGAAAATAAAAGCCCGGGCTATTATTTGAAGTTTTACAGTATTCGTTTTGTTCATATTAAATTTTTATTGTTAGATTGAATTAATTTGACAGACAGTATTCGCTGATGTTGACCAAGCTAGTGCCATTCAGAGCAGCCAACTCACGCAATTGACACTTTTCACACGCTCTCACGCCACACATCAATTTGTCACGCACGGAAAAGGACACGGAGACCGACAGACTAGACAGAGCAGGTTAGTTATGATATAAAAAAAAAATCTCAGTTCTCAGATTCTGTCAATTTTATTACTCAATTCAAACAATAAATACCGATTTGGTGCTTGTAAGTTACACGACAGATCCCTAGCACACGTGAACCGATCATTTCTACTAGCTAATGGCAAAAGAACACGAACACAGTTGAAAGATACAGTACGCTACAACTTACCAAAATGTATTCCTCATGCATAATATCGACCAATCATTTTTGAACTCTTCCCTGAACTGAAATGTAGTATTGGGCTGTACTTTCCACACGAATGACATCAGGTTCAAGTACGCCCACAAGCCGTGCAAGTTACTCATGTATTGCAGTTTGGCTGGTGGTTGTGTTGCCCGCTCGCATACCGCCTCCGATGGCCGAAACTGGTATTATGACACCTGCCAGGCCGGGGCTAGTAATTTAGCATGCTAATTCAGGTTAATATCTCTGCAGCACTATAACTTGTCATTTTTTTAATGACATAATCAACCTTATTTCTTCTCATTCTTTTGATGCGCGTGGCTCATGTTTTTGGATATTTTAACCGCAAATTTAATGACACAGCAGCAGGTATTTGCATTAGGCTTTAAGACCGAATGCATAGATCTAATATGATGACATGCATCTGATTTCTTTCCCAACTGGACATTTAACATATTTTTGTGTTTATTTGACAGTTTAGGTGCACATCTACAACCCCAAGTACACTTTGCTCGTCCGTGTTCTGCTCCGTCACACAGAAACCGTGTGCGGGTCAGTCTCTTTCGCAGCTCAATGCACTTTTAATAACTCGTTTTAAAAATAAACCATGTCTGGCAGTAGACTGTGTTCAACAGTCATTTGACTGATTTGGATGGCAAGTATAGACTTTTAAGGAGGGGCGAAAGCACTCCGTATTAAAGGAAAGGAACGGCAATGATCATTTTATTTTCATTTTCATAATCTTAGGAAGCCAAAACTAAAATTGTATTAATCACACAGCCCCCTACAGCTGTTGAATTGTTTTTCAAATGGATCCCCACACATGAAAGACACATGATAGAGACATCCTATCATTTGGCCAGTCAGCACAGACATCTAGTATGCAGATCTTTGCAGCATCTTAACATTATTAGGAGGACATAGATCGAAACCTCTACGATTTGCTTGAAAAGTAGGCGCGGATGTCTTCAAGATCGATCATGATATAAAATTGTCAGATTGCTCACCCCTAATTTTACATTTATCTTGCAGCATCTCTATCTGAATGAGGTATTTGAGCTAACTGAATCATCCAAGGAAGTGTTTCCTGGAGTACACCAGCATTGAATATTATTAAGGGATCACTTTATGTACCCACCTAAATCAACTCCAAGACCACACTAGGCAGACATGTGATTTTTTTTCATGTCATTATTATTTATTTTTTTGGATAGTAAACAGTCTTACCAAATGACATAGCACCAACCATTTGGCTAAGCAGGGATTTTTTGTTTGTTGTTGTTGTTTATGTATACATTTAATATCACAATATTTTCTCAATATTTCTAAAGTCTACTTTTAGAATTCTTTCTTTCTAAAATGTAAAATAAAAAATAGGGCAGCTGATATCCCTTACATAACCATAACCACATGCTTTTTAATATTCTGTTCTCCGTTCCAAGGGATGACGTCCAAAAAATAAAATTGTTTCCCACTCCCACTGTTTCCCATTATAACTGAGGATGAGGATCTGACCATCAGCATCCATAAAATGAGCAAATGATTCAGATTTGTTTTTCAGAAATGTTTTTTTTTTTTTTTCACTATTAATCTACAATCAAACTACAAGGTAGAAAACCAAGAAGGTAATAATGTGCAACATTGAGGACAGTTTAAACTTCTAAGAGGGCCTCAGAAAAACTAATATAATTTAAAAAAAGGACATTAAAACAGAAACGAATCAAGATTCATTTTTTTTTAATTATTAATCCTATTATTTTTTCCTTTTCTTTGAAGGAAGCCTTAGTTGGACTGGGAAAGTCTTAATAAAATCTTAAATAAAACTCGATGAGCCCTTTTATAACAAATGTACATTTTTCTAATTATGCCACACAAAAAACATTTTATATTTATATTGTTAAATTAATTAATAATTAAAGTAAAGGGCCTTTGAATATTCTTGTGGAAAATGGTTTCTTGTGGACGGAGGTTTACCACCTCAGTGAAAGCTTTTTTTTTTTTTTTTTTTTGGAAAGTTTGTAAACTGATAAAACATACACAGTGAATAAAATACAAGTCAATTTGGATAAAGGTGTCTGCCAAATGCACAACTGTAAATGCTCCTGGATAAGTAACAGTAGCAAAACGTTGTGTTTAAAGGCCTTGTCAAAAATAAAAACTCCAGTGAAAAGATAAGCTTTATCAGCATGCTTAAAGACCGAACAAACAGTAATCATCACTCAATGCAAGGCATGACTCTGCGTTTGTCCCGTGCAACAAAAGCCAATCTCCTCATGAGGACCGTCCATTGACGCTAAATAGCCAACCTACTTAATTCTCTCCTCTCCCAGCCGAACAGTGTGGACACGGCAACAGACAGCACTCATTTAAACAACAAAGCACATAGACTTCCATTCAGACTAAAGCTGTCCTCTTTCAAGCATGTATTCTAAAGCCACTTTCTGTTGCCCCCATCTCAGTTACCCCCTCAGTGGACAGAAACCGAGTCCACACAGAGTTGAGCAGTTCGTGTGAGGGAGTGAATAGGGTGGCCTCTCTCTCCCGATGAAAAAAGGAAGAAGCAATCATTGAGCCCAGCACACCTGAGGGGTGCACCTTTCGTATTGTCTATGGTGGGCTGGGTGGAAAAATAGCCAGGCGGAGGAGGAGAAACATCAAACAGGTGCGGAATGGGCATTGTGGTGTTTATGAAAGATTCTTTGATAAAGGATAAAGGTGCCGCTTGAACTAAAGTGATTTCAGATGAGCTCATTGTTACAGCTCTTCTAAGGTTCACTTTTAGCACCTCGCAGGCAAAGACTTGTGTTTCTTGAGCTGCTCCATTGACAAAACCGTACATGTGTTTGTTGTTAAAGGTAAGCCAAGCTGATTTACTTCTCTGGCTCGAGCGGTGCGCTTGACTTTGCCGTAGGTTGATGTGACAGGTGCGTTGGGCTAGTCGCAGACGATATCGCATTAGGCAGATTTCTTGACGTGATTTTTCCAGTAGAAGACGCCAGTTTGATTATTATGACATCTTGGAAACTTGAGCGAGAGAGATCAAAAATGAGTTTGTCAACATTAGCTCATTTCTCCACTAGAATGTGTTATAAAATAGCTTCTATCAAGTTGGGGTGAGAATCACTTACCAGATGTCTCAGGGCATCATGACATGCTTCTTCCATCATTTTACTTCATTTTAGCAGAACAATGTGTGAGACACATGCATATTAATACTTTAATAATTGTTAACTTTTTGTGGCTTTTTCATGATGGTTATTAAGGACAGATGTGCACAAAGCTTTGAGATAAGACACTGATTCACAGATACATAGATCCACCTGTGAATGTATTGTACATGCCTTCTGATGTTCATAGATTAGAAAGAAGACTTTGTAACTGTAACTTTGTAGTTGGATTTTGAAACACGTCTAATCAGTGAAATCTTCAGTTTGAAGCGTGCATTTACGAAGTAAATATTTTCATAAGTTGTAATGGATTTATGTTGAAGAAATGAATGTTTACAATACAAAAACAAGCAGACAGAAACCTTTGCACAATGAAATACCTTGATTATCTGCTTCAGTCTGAAACATTTACACCCTAAATGCTGCCCTACTTTGATTTGGAGGTAAAGGTTGTTAGTAGTGGCTAATTGACCACATAGGGGACAACTGACTGAAAATGGCTGATGTACAAGCGGGTCAGTGCGGTTATGCAATTGCCAATTAATAAAAAATGTATATGCCAGTCTTGTAATTTAAGATGTCTTTCTATATATACTCTGGGCAAGCTCAAGCACTCTAACTTATTTAATTATACTTTGATTATTCACACAGTAGAAGAAAATGGAAATAAAAGCTACATCCAATTGCTCAATGAATGAGTTATTAACATGTTAATTTAAATGTTTTTAACCCTTTTCAGAATCTAACAGAGTGGAACGTTTTAGAGACAAGCCAACTATTATCACAAAACATCATTTATAAAAGACTTGCTCATGTTTGTGCTGTTGTTTTCCCACGAAAAATTACATCACTTCCTAGAGGATGATGTTCTTCATGCATTGGCTTTATTTATTTATTTTTTATACTAACAGGATGAATAGTGAAACCAAGACAAAATGAAAACCCTATAAAAATGACTACAAAATATACCAAAGAAAAAAAGGTTTTGCTTACATTATTCCTACGCCCCATGACGCTTTGTGTGAATTATTGGTGTAACTTCCGTTAAGCTGTAAACAATCAGTGAAAGGCTCGATTTATGAACGTAATACGTTAAAAAAGTGTCATTAATCGACTCGCTCTTCATCGAACATTAAAATAAAATGTAAAAGTTTAAAAGAATCAACAGGTACTTTCAACAGACCAAAAATAGCCCCATATGCGCAAGTCTTTGGTTAAATATCACTGTAGTAGGCAAATATCTGTATTGCAGGCTATAACAAGCCTTAATCAATTACGTGACTATATCAAAGTGATTCCTTGTCATATTGACAGATAAATTGCACTTACCTGTGAAAACAAACCTGGAAAGGGACACGAATATATGAGGAGAATAACGAGAGATTCTTTGTGTATTCCAGTGAATTATTAACGGAATATCGTACAGACCACAAATGTGCCGTATGGTATCATTTTTCATACTTCTGCAGCGGATTGCAAAGGAAAAAATAAAAATCATCATGAGGAAAAGAAAGCAGCGACTGAAAAGAGCTCTTGCCATAGATATTCTTATTATAACGTGACGTTAAAATAACAAGTATAACGTTATTCTCATGATGTCTGAAAATAAATCATGAAGGAAAATTGACAGTTTATCCAGTCAAACTGTATCAGCTTTATTTGTAGGGATTCGTTTTAGCCTTTTTGAATGCAAGTTCCCCAAACCGGAAGTGCCGCCCAGAATTCAAACAGTAAGGTCGTCAGAAATAAGGTGGATATAAAGGAAAAAGAGAAACAAATGTCTTAATACATTTTTAGGAACATGACAAAAAAATGGCAACTCAACCGGTCAAATCCAAAAAGTAAAATAGTTAAATGTAACATAATTGTAATTAAAAGTAAAATAATAAAGTTTATAAATTTAAATATTGTGCGTTTAATATTGTATCCAACATACAATAAAACGCATAACAAGAATGACCCATAGGCAACCTAAATACAAAATCAACACCTTAAAAGAAATATTCAACTATTCAGCAACTACCTCTAGATGCTAAACAACCCTCTATATAGTTGTATTTACATGATATTTCTTTTCCATTTCCCAGTTTAGTAAAGACAATGGCCTCATTTGTTGTCCATGCAAAATATCTATTAAAATGCTAATGATAAATTTACAGACAACTTACAAGTTACATGCTATTCAGATACAGTTTACTTCAAACCCCCAGACATTTCATGGATGACTATGTCACTGTCCTGGAACCTTCTCTCTCGATCCCACCGTCTACAGTAAGTTTAACCAGCATCTTTATGGCACTACAGATGCTCTATTTTCTACTACTGTCCTTCATTCCCAGACTGGACAGTAGTCAGTTTTATCACCTGGTTGGAGATAGAGGCAGAGTGATAACCAGTGAGTGGCAGATGATCAGCAGAAGCAGACATTAACCAGATGGCCATAGGTCAAACTGACCACTATGGGAAAACAGCAAAGGTGATACCGCTCAGACAATACATTCGGGTCCCTGATTAAGAAAGGTGAAGGTTGCTGGAGGCGAACATTTTTCATTCTCACATCGCGGCTATTCTCCTACTTTCCACAGTGTATCAGAATACAGGATGTTCCATGGGTTGTGTTGTCTCACAACTGTCTCGTCCCCAATTCAAACCTCCTGTGGGTTACGAGGCTGATATACGGTTTCTCCCTCAGCCACCTGACCATGAAAAGAGTGTCTGACTATCAGGAAGGCGGGGGGGCCTTAGGTCACTGACACCAGCTAGGGGCACTAGCTGACAAACTGATGTTACTAACTGAACCAAAGGCAGAGACTGGAAATAGAGGAAGACAAGAGAAAAACGACATTGTGAGAAGAGTTTTACCTGCTCTTCCACATAAAATCCCCTCTTCCTGTTGACAAACAGATGCATAGTTTCTCATAAAAGCAGTCTGTCTGTGCAAAAGTACTTGGAGTGCAGTACAATGGAATGATGAATGGGAACTCGTAGTGCATTTCACAACATTTATCAAACACGCTCCATGTCAAGACTGCATTATGAGTTCACAGGAATTCTCTGTATCCCATTACATTCACTATTGTCATGACTTTATGAGCCAGGTTTTACAGACGGGCACAAAAAGAACCTCATCAAATTATTGGCTATTTACCACAAACAGTAATTTGCGCAACAATGTAATGCCATTCACTCTATGACTAGCCCAGTATTGTGTATCCATGCTCATAATTAGCACTACATTTGTCAAATTGTCCTTGAGGGAACCTATTGTGCAGGGTTTTTCATAATATTACCTTATTAATAAGTATGAAGGTATTTTTTCAGGTTCAAATTAGGTACTTTTTGGTGTGTATTAATAATAATTATTAATACAGTTTACTGTTGTACAATTGTCATTGAAGGAATGTACTTTCAGTCATTTTTTTTTTTTTATTAATTTATAAGAAAACTATGCTTATTTTATATTTGATAGAGGCATATTACCACAAGTTTAAAAATTAGTGTAATATTTTTCTTAATTATGAATTTATATAAAAATTATGTTTATTTTATAATCGATACAGACATATTAACACTAGTTTAAAATTAGCAACCTTGGCTTGAATTAATGTGTATTCAAATTTATTTCATTTAAATTTATTTTAAAAATATATTGTATCATATTAAAACGTCACTATTGTCTCGTTTCACAATTAGTGCCCCAAAAAGTACCGTGGCGTGAAGCATATTATAGTCAACTGAAATCAACACTTCATTTTATTTCACCGTAGAAGCTTTCCCATGTTAGTTGAGGGGTATCCGAAGACATGCACCTGCCCGAATTGTGAGATACATAGAAATGTTTTAATACACAAGTCTAAGCCTTGTAAGCTAATATGCTTGTAGTATTAAATCAGTATAAAGATCACCTCACTATGAATTCATCACTCAAGCTCTTCTTTCCCACACCTTTGTGCTCCACCCAACCCCGTCCTGTACATCGCTTTAAACTTGATATGTTGGAGTTGAACAGAGAGATGCACCCATAAGAACAGATATTCAACAAAAGGCCGGCTCATCTGGGGCTGATACTTCAATACAAAATAATCCTACACCAATGCCTTTTTTGAATAAAGAGCAGCTAAAAAAATGTGTACAGCTTGGCCCACATACAGTACTGTACTGTACAGTAAAGTCAGCTTCTGAAGCACATCGGTATAGGTTTTAGGTTGCAGAGGAGACTGGTATTGAAATTTCATTTCACCTCACAGTGCTGCCATTAATTGCTTGAGGAGACACACAGAGGTTTCTCTTACAAACTGGTTACACATCTTATACCCCTATCCTCTCCATTTTTTATGATGAAGTTTAAGCAGGGTAAACTGCTGGACACGTCTCTTTTTTCCTTCGAATTATTTGCCCCGTTCGGTGTACTGTACCCCATTACATACTGATTCACTGTATGTCTATGCACTTCTTGTAAAGCTGCTTTAAGATATCAGTATAAATTTCCTGAACTGATAAGCTACAGAATATACAGTCTGGAAAAAGTTAATAGTACTCAAGATCAAGGATTATTTTAATTGAGGTCAACAAGCCAATGTAACATTTTCTGAGATCTGTAATTCAATTCATAAACGTTTATATATACAAATAATACTATTTTGTTTATTTGATGTTTGTGATGACAGAGATTAGGGAAATTACAATAAACCATCAGAAATTCAAACAGCAGAGTGAGCCGGTGATTAATCTAGATTTTGCCTTTTTTCATTTCTGTAAGCGGTTTACGTGAACATTAATCATGTTTCACACATTCATCTGTTTGATCCGTTGGCTGTGGGTGCTGTTCCTCACTGTGATTAACCAGAGTAAAAAAAATAAATAAAAAATAAATAAAAACTGGCCTAGATTTCCTTATGACCTGAAATCTACTACTGGATGAGTCAATTTAAGAGATATATTCTGTAACTGATAAGGTCCGTCCTCATTATGGACAGCTGAGGGATTGGAGGCAATAATGTATTTGAAAAAAAAAAGGTCACCAACAGTTTTGTAATAGCTCATTTAAAGGTGCTATATGTATATATGTATATATAAAGGTGCTATAAGTCTATGGTAACACCCAAAAAATGACCTGGCTCCAGCACAACACAGACTCCAACACAAACTCAACATAAATATAAAAAACAAAACAAAAATGTATCTGCTGAAGCTCGTCAGGGCAGATGTGAATCGGATCGACTTAGGGCGAAAACACGGATCAACATCGGCAGAGCGTTTGAACTATGGAGAGATTTTTATTGCGATAAATTACAAGTTTTCAGATATGCTGAAAAAATGGTAAACTGTAATGAAACAAATTATGGTTCAAATTTTCTAATACGATCCAGAGGACAAGTAAACACTTGATCAATTTTAAAACCGAATTGACTGCACATGCGCAATGACATAAAAATAGGATTACTCTATATACTATATATTATTAGTAGTCCCAGTAATCTTGACTTTAGAAAAAATGAAAATGTGTGGAACAACATGAGCTTCCCTCTACAAACAATGCACAAAATATAAAACTAAGACTTTTATAATAGGGTACTTTTAACTACAGTCATACCAGGCAATAATAGACCAGATTTTGCTATTATTACAGAAAGCTTTAAGAAAATACTGGCCTTTAGAATTCACTCATCAAAAGATCATCACCTTTTATGATGAATACTAAATCGTATATTACTAATGTATTGAGTTACATCCCTCAAACCAAAGAAGAAATATGCCAACACTGTGCTTATGCATGCATTTTTTTTGGTGTCCAATATTCTTGATCTGCATTGGAGATCAGCCTATATATGCAGCAAGGTTATCTATCTTTGTGATGTGACTTGTCCTTAGTCATACCTTATGATGTCACATCACAAAGATAGATAAACCTTGCTGCATGGCTGATCTCCTGTGCAGATCAAGAATATTGCCACAAAAAAAACAAACAAACAAACAAACAAAAACCTTCTTTATAAAACAAACATATCCAACAGTACACCGAACCCTGTCATAAAGCAATTGACCTGCAACTTGTGCCAAGTACATGTGCTTTACGGTAGTGACTACACTTGGTGCCTGAGGGGTATAAATCCCATTCAATTTTAATTGTTTGTTGATTAAACACGATGCTGTCGATGAGATGAGATGAGATAGCATTCTCTTCCCTGCCATTGTATGCAGATGTGTGACAGGGTTTCATCTGCCTAGAAGTCGATCCCATGCCCCGGCTTATGTGTCTCATCACGGCTGTGAGTATCTCTTTCTTTTATCTGTCACTTTGAGTTGAACTATACTGCTATACTTGCTTCCTTGCGGTCTTGACACACTTTCTCTGGCTTTACAGCATCAATGAAATCAGTGTGTAGCATCTTATACTTTATAAAACACATATACAAATCCTTTCTTTTTTTCCCGCTTTGCCACAGGGTTGAAAATTATTCAAAGCTGAAGTAAAATAAGACCTCTTTAAGTTTATCCTACTTTGAACTGTTTGAAAAGAAGATCCCATTTTATCAAATGTTAGCAATGCTTAGCAATGTCTTTACTTTTAGAAATTCTTTTACAATATGAAAACACAATGCCTGTGAATACATTTGAAATTGCTGCAATCGAGTTTGTTGTTAAAATAAAATCTTAGGAGAATGGTGTTTGAAAAGAAATATGTGGCTTCTAAACAGCATAATTCAGGTGCAGTGTGTGGCAAAGTTGAGCAAAAATGGACATGGTACACAAAAATAGAAAAATAAAACAAAATACAAAGTTAAAAAATCGAATATTTTTAAATGTTTCTACAGACTTGATCTAGGGAAGATGTAACACAGTTTGACTAGTGTGTCCATTTCATCTGGCATCTTACAAAAAAATAACAAATAAATATAACTTGTGAGCTTCCGTAACATAGGAAAACTGCCTATTACTATCACTAAAAGTTCCCAGTATTCCCCTACCAATCTACAAATTGCACAGAAAACCATTTGTAAAAAAGTGATTGTGTCTGGTAGTACTTCATATACCATTTTCAACAGACACGTTTCAAGTGTCGTCAGAATATATTAGATTAACTTTTTGTGCTTAGTTGAACTCGCTCGCTATTCATACAGGAAATTGTTGCCTCAATAAAAGCTATCTATTTCCATTAAAAAGTAGGCAGTCAAATTTTAGGTAATACACAGTGTAATTGACAGCTACAATAACAAGAATTATTTCAGACCCAAGGGCGCAGTGTTGTGAATGCCTAAGTGAACGCCTATATGTTAAAAATACAAGTAGGCTAATTTTGTGGCGAGCAGAGGTAAGCAGAGTGGACACCTGTAAATGCGACTGGAACAAAGCATTTTGTTCAAGGAGAGATGCAATAAACATGGGGAACACATTGAGTATGTGCATTGATTTTTATCACTGCAGGTGCACTTTATAAAAACGAGATGTCATAACAATTTTCTCTAGAAAACGCTGTTGGATTTTTGGAATTTGCCTTCTAAACCCTATGTCGAGTTTTTACAAACCATCATTTAGTGCAGTGCTTCACCCTAAAATAATGAGCTATTCAATTCATTTAAAAAATAAATAAATAAAAAAAACTCTCATTACATAAATTAAGGACAGGACGTGCTTTAAAATGTAGCCTATGTAGATTTTATGTATATAAAAAACTTAAATGTTTCTTCAGATTTGTTCAGTTGTGGGTTTAAAATGCTACGTTTAACTATTTCAATTAAGTAGACCTAGTACGTCATCTGGGGAGGTGACTTTATTAAAGATAAATTATATAAAACATATTCACATCATACTTAATGTAAATACATGCATACACTAGTGGTGTTTGGCATGCATTATGTATATTATACAGGGACAATATAGGAATGTCTCATTTTTACATTTTTTTCTAGACTTGTAGGTCATGTGCACACCCTTCAATCTCAAAGAGGTTGAGTTAATTCTTAACATATTTTCTTAAGTTTTGGTCATTTTGTCTGTTAAAAAAAATCAACAACCGTGTGTCCATGTCCAACACAATATATGTTTATTATCATCCAATCACATAACTGCCTTGTGAGGCGCTATTCTCATGCAAGTTTCCTCTCGCTGAAACTTTTCATCATTGCTGGTTATCTTTGCAGGTAAGAAAAATGTCTGTACTTGGCATTAGATGCTTTCAAAATGTCTTGTGATCATTTGAAGGGCATTTTATACACGAATGAATGGTGGCTATAATAAATATAACAGGCTAGCTAACGTTAGCCAGCTATATTACTTTCGTGTATAAATAACAAATGTGTCTTTATTTGCACTCTTGCAGCTTTGAACGCAAGATGCCCCTGATATGCGAGGGGCTTCATATCACCAACCCTCACCAACACTTGTATGATCTGCATGTGAGCAAATGTCCAAAAATAAAAATGATTGATGTTTAACTATTAACTCTTCAAGAAATCTTCACACAAGCAACATTGTTAATGTTTAAAGTACTATATGTTGATGACTTTTTTGGATGTTGACTATTTTTATGTAAATAAAGCAGGATTAATAAATTCTATATAAACTACATGCAAATTTTGTTGTTTTTATTGCAAACAAGTTTTGTTCAATTGGATCAAAAATAACACATATGACACAAATTGTATAACTATAACACATTAATACATAATAAAAACTGGAAAAAAAATGGTTTGTGTTGAGTGGAATAACATTGGTTAAGTCTAAAGATAACACAAAAAATGTGTTGTCCTTATCTAGACACAAAGGTGTGTAAAAACACAACACAGGTTGTCATTTATAAGGTTGTCATTTTCGTGTAATGGAAATCATTTCAGGTCCAGACTATTTTCTTCAGACTTTAATCAACCCTGACAGTGTGGCTTTTGTTTTCTGTCATTTAATCAAATGTGTCCCTCCCTTCCTGCATAAAACTCTTGAGAGTTTCATGAAAACAAATGACAGAGGGGAAAAACTGCCAGTACGCACTAAAGGCTGCCATACCGTGAATGAGAATAATATACCGTATGAATAAAGGTCTCGGTGGACTTTCTGAATGTTAAAAAAAGAAGGAAAAAAGCTTACTGTAACCAAACAACTATTACAATGAACAGTATTTATTAGTATGTAAAACTGTTTAAGTCTTTAACCTGTCGTCATAGACAGTCAAGATGCATTCAATAGAAAGGCCTGTGTGTTTTTTTTTTTTTTTTTTCTGAAAGCGGAGCTCAATGCATCCATAGAAGAATACACAGAGAGAAAGAAAGGATTACCTCAAGAGGAGATAGAAGAGAACAAACACAGGATTTTAGGCGATCTTCTAACAAGAATGCCACAGTGAAAAGCCAGGGGCTGAAAATAGCATGTTAACAGCTCATGTCAGTCAGTTGTTGACAAGAGGCCTGCAATCTCTCAGTGTAGTGCCTATCAATATTCTAAACACAGCTCCTTCAGTAGAGAAGCTCAAGACAAGACCCTAACATATGTACAAGAGCCCCCTCTCCACAATAAGTAGACCACCGGCTGTCTACTTCTGAGTGCTTGGCCTTTAAAA
Organism: Pimephales promelas; assembly: GCF_016745375.1. The sequence continues at coordinate 2,860,905 of NW_024121577.1, read as the reverse complement.
CATCGAAGAAGTTAAGGGACTTCAGTCTAGTCGTCAAGATGCAAACAAGTTTGCCCCAACAAGAACACCACATTATTAGGAAACTTACTGGCAAAAACCACCCAGACAAAGTTGTTTGTACATTACAATAATAATCTTACAGGCTATAAAATAAATCTTCTTGGAAAATCCAATGCTTTGATTCAACATTTTTACATTTTAGACATATTCTGCAGGGGCAACAGTTGTGTGGTGACAATTACTAATAGCATCTTGGAATACGGTCGGTCTGCACATTTTATGACCAGAGAGAGCCATAGTGTCCTATTTTACTTCAACCTGAGTCATTGTGCTCCTTAATGTCAGACCAATAGAGGACGGCATTTATGTCTCAGCAGGCAAATCTTTATCTCTATTAACACAGCTGTAATTTTTTTTCCATTTTGACCGAGCACTGAGAATGTCTGTTGTAGCCCTGTGTCTTGGTAGCCAGTTAACTTTTTGACATTTAGCCTAAATGAAAATCTGCATCAAATGTTAAAGCTGTTTCCCTGGTTACACTCGAGGCATTGAGATGTTTTTGCTTTAAAATAGTCATGCTAAGATAAGATTTGTTGAATGGCATATTGACAGTGACTGACGCAAGCACAAGGTGTAATTTTTATGTTGACATTTATGACACATTGCATATGCCAATGCCAGGATCTGATCAGGATTTACCAGTTGACGTCGACCAAAACGAAGCATGCCATGTATCTTTAAAATGAGAGTCCTCATTACCTTGTTCAAACAAAGACTACGTTGCTGCATTTTCTTTTAGGAACTTGTTATTTAGAGCTGGTTCTCTGTGTCTTCAGCTTTGAGTGATGAGAAACTCTACAACATTTCATTATCTCTGACAGGATATATGCAATATCAACCTATTTAGGTGATATCATCTCTACTACTGTCTTCTGAACACCATAATTATCTCAAAGAAGATGGAGGGCTGTCTTCAATGAAAACCGAGTCTAATTGTAAAGGCACATTTACTTTCATGTCAAGAAACCGTTGCTTGTAAATTTATTTCACTACTAATTTCTAATTACATACTGTCCTTAACAACAAGAGACACACCATTTTAATTGACTTCATTTAATCTATCTCAAGCAAAGTTCAGGATATGGATGTCAATTTACATAAATTTACATAATCATTCGTTGTTTAAATTGACAATCAAATAATCGATATCCTCTACCTCTTAAATCCGAGCGCGGGGGAGGCGCTGCCATGTTACTTTAAGTCCCCCTGATCCCTTAAAACTCATTTTTAATCACCAAAATGACATTTTGTTTTGTTTAAAAAAAAAAATTCTTCATGCCTTAAAATAGCTTAAATGCAACGAGATTAAATACATCCTTGCTTCATTTAGTATATGCAGATGAATATGCTAATTAGCCCCACCTATTTCACGTCAGCTCACAGATCCACTCAAGCCAACCTACTGAGGTAAACGCTGCACAATGGTATTGCTCTTAACAATACAGACACATAACAGTAATTAATATTATTAGCCTTTTGCTTGAGTCTCAACTATGTTATCAAGCAAATAATAATGTGTTGCTAATGTTACACAAACCCCTTCGCATCTCAGAGTCAGCTAGCTGCTTTCTAACAATCATCAGGAACATTTTGAACAACTCAGAACGTCAGTAGAGAAAGGAATATAGTTCATCAATATCATACACCTGCTATATTGCTAAATCTACAGATTTTTCAAACCAACAGAAAAATATAGCGGGATAACTTGGCATCTCTCGAGACTCCACTGCTAGTTTGCTGTTAATGTGCTAAAGCCCGCAGGCACATTGACGTGATTGGTTACACGGTAGCTTCGAAGCGATTTCAAACCACGTTTTTAGACTGGATTTGGTTCACTGCGGTTTAAAACCGAAAATTCTCAGCAATGGTGTTAATTTATGAATAAGTATATTTATGAAAATATGGACAAGGGGTTTCAGATTCACGTGTACACATGATGCTTTTGCGCCACGTTTTGGTTTAATAAACTTTGGCTTACTATTTTGCATAGTTACCATCTACTGTATATTTAGAGCAAATGGTCTCGAACGAGTCCAAACAAAAGACAAGACAATGTGTAAGACAATGACTTCCGCAATCCGATCATGACACAGTGTTTTCCAATGTTATTTGAAAGTTCAGGCAATAAAACCTGAATTTTGGGTGTGGTGGATGGGTATAGTGGGTAGGAACAATGTGAAATGCTGTGACACGGACTGACATGACATGCTGTCTGGCCAAAGCTAATATGACTTCAAAAATCCGATCACATCGCGATTATGGCGCAGGGTTTTCCAATGTAATTTGAAAATTCAATTAATAAAAAATAGATTTTGGGTGTTGTGTGTGAATATAGTCGTATCAGAACTGTGCAGAGACCAATCGGACACTGTTTTACAGCTGGGCATGCTTTAATTGGTTTGCGCAGATTGACAGGTTTTGATTTACACCTGGGTCATATATCACATTTCATATGTAGGTTGGTCATGCATCATAGAATATTTTATCAACCAGCAGTATCTTATTACTTGTTGACTTTTCTATGTACTTTTATTGTGGCGTTTACACAAGTATTTCTGATGTTTAGTAAAATCACTTGTTTCAGACTGATCTCATGAAGTAGCGCGTGTATGACACGCCAATTCGTATTTCCATTTTTGGCGTGCTATCAAGACGCATAATCGCCTTTCAGCGTGTTTATGAACGCCGTTGACTTAACGTTATATAAATATATGACTTACCTCAACCCCGTCCCTAAACCTAACCGTCACTGGGGTTAATGGCATTTATGACTGTTCCCTTACCATCCTAGGTAAAAAAAAGATATGACTTACCTCAACCCCATCCCTAAACTTAACCGTCACTGGGGTTAATGGCATTTATGACTGGAGATTTGACTGCGTGTTCAGACACGCGGAATGACGCGGACGTTAATGGCGTAGACATATACGCATACACGCGGATAGCACAAAATGCGTGGAGATAACACGCCACCTGGCTCGAAAGTGCCGTATATGTTTACGCAAAAGTCATGATGTCATGTTGCTTGTTTGGAGTTTTTTTTGGACCTTTGGTTAACTATGCTTCAAAATAAATGGCTATAGTCCACCTAATCAATTGCATGTAGGGGTGCTCTGATTGATTGGTTACAGATTACTATCTGCCCGATATTCGCTTTAGGAAGTTTGATCAGCGGTCTATAAAGGCCGATATCAAAAACCAATCTCATGCTGACGAGACGACGCATTAAGAGAGAGGTATGGCATGACCTGCAGCAGTGCCGTCTCAATCTCTGTCTGGCATGGGTAAAATAATTATAATGCTAAAGGTGAGGTACAATTCACATTTATTTATTAAATAACTTACCAAGTAATTTGAAAAGTTTACATGAGACATAATTTCACAAACAGCATTAGTGAATCAGCACGCTATCTCTCTTTCCCTCTCAAAATGTGCAAATGGCTTCACATCACATCGTGTCTGCACTAAGAGCTTGCACAGTTGACATAGGAATTGTCACTTGCACAATCGAGGCAGTGTCACATCATCACTAAAGTTTAGAATTTGCATTTCTTTTTTCTTGCCAGTTTAAAACCACTGTAAGGCCACCTTCATAAAAAAGCTTGCGAGTACAAAATTGGGCTTAAATGGACTCTCTGTGGTCATTAAAAATCATAGGATCTCCTTCGAAAAAGAGTAGGGGTGTAACCAACGCATAAACATATTGATAAAGCACTGCAGTTCTACAAGACGCTCTATTCTTTATGACAACTCCAATAACAGCGACAAACATTTCACATATTTAAAAAAAAATTGACATTGGAGACCTAGAAGCTGCGCTGAACGTAATTTACACACACACACACACATGCACAAACATACTAATTACGCCTTCCCTCCTCGCGCCCGATGCTACAAAACCCATAAAAGCAACAATTATTAATTATACTTACAGGTTGTGATTCGGAGGAGGAAGCTGATCCATTTACACTGGATACTGAGCCCTCCTTCAGGAACAACCAGCTTGCGAATCCACATTTGAATTCATTTATGGTTTTGAATGATTCGTCATTAAAATGATGAGAACACAAATCGGGCTATACTGTTGTGGTATCGTTACAAATATGAACTCTAACCACCGATTCTTCACATGCTCGTCCCTGGTAAATGAAAACAAAGTGGCTAAACTATCTTTGCATTGTAGAACACAGCGTCTTCTCGACATGATGCTATTCAGCTGAAGTATTTGTGTTCTAGACTTCAAGTTTACACTTCCGTCTGCGCACGCAGTAACTGGGCGCGGCCAATAAGCTTATGTTTTGTATCTATGTCACTACGAAACAGCTAATGACTCGTTTCAAAAACAATTCATTTCATAGACTCAGAGTCGACTCTCTTTTGAAAGACAATAACTTTATATACGGTGCACTTTCAGATATAAATCTTCGCAGGATGTTTTCATTCCCTCAGAGCTATATTACACACCACATGAACAGTCATTTTCAAAAATCCATGATAGGGGCTCTTTAATGAACACATCAAACTTACAAAACATTGATGAGTCAAACAAGTTCTGTAGCTTTACAAAAGTAATATGCTACAACTTCTGTAAAAATTAATTAAGTGTGCTCCTGTTTTACATCTTTTCGATGATGTTCACATCGCATAATTACGTCCCTTTTGTAATGTCACGCAACATTCTTCAACTTTCTTCTAAGATATATGTGACTTTTTTGCAACAAACATGCAAGGATTATGAAATCATGCAAGCCCTGCATATTTTGCACAGAAATCTGCAATTTATGTGGCAAAAGTGAGGCGTATTTGAAAAAAGGCGTCCCACGCATATTATGCGATCACATTATTGCGTTTTTCTGGAGGGAGTGTTTGACAACCTTTCTTAATAAACTATTGATAAGTTTCATCAACTAAATTATTATTGACATTTAATTGATCCTAGAATTAATTGTTAGTATCCCTAGTTCTAATAATTGTTGATTAATAGATTATAAAAATAATCATTTGTTGCAGCCCTAGAGACACTATTGATGGGAAATTACACACATCACCTTTAGTAAAGTTTCTTGGCTGCAAAATTGTGTGTGTAATATCATGACTATCATAAATGCATCTAGTCTCTCTCTACTTGGACTACTAATCAAAAATGTACCCTTTTCACAGACTGCGATGATGCATTTACAGTTATTAAGAAAATCTAGCAAAGATTACACACAAAACTATTGATTCCCTTCAGGTAATGTTATTCACGCCTGCACGATAGGTGGCGCTGACCGAGAATACAGTTCCTCGTGTATGTAACTTGTTATCTCGTAGATTTTCCCATGATTTGGCTTTATGGCCGCCGCTTCACATCAAAAATAAAGTTTGGTACAACACAGAAACCATCGAGTGCGTGTAATAGCTTACGACTGCAAACTAAAGTGGATTTTGATTAAAAAATGGCCTACAACCAAATAACTCGAGCCTACACAGTCTTGTATCTTTGTCTGATTTTCAAATACTTTTCTTCAAATCAAAGTTTGTAATGTCCTGATTCGTCATGGCTTATAACGAATATTGTGTTATCCATATGGAGAAAATACTTTAGGAAGTATCAACGCCACAGAAGTGGGGTGTCCACTGCTGCACTAGCAGGTGGCTAACGTTAAACATGGTTGATCGACCGAAAACTTTATACTAAATGTAATTATTAATTTTCTATGTATTCAAAATCATAATAAAACCTACCCGATAAAAAATGCATTCTCGCAGAAACAAAGCACACGATGCATACATTTACAGAACAGAACAATCCAAAACAACGCACACTTTAGACCTAACATAAGTTAGCCTAAGTCCTGATAGAAATTAAATATGGCGCCTCATTACTAAGGTCGTAATATTAATATATAAGTTAGTTCGCTTTAACAACTCGACCAGGAAAAAACAAAATCTTATAACATTTAGGGTTTTCCCTTAACTTTTGACCTAACGTTACAGGTCTAGCAGCTGGAGAAGCTCAATCCTCACTCAACGCAGATCGGCGGCTGCGCAGTTCCTCGTAGTTTAGCTTTGATAAAATTGGCGTTAAATCTTTGTATTTGGAAAATGTAACGTTACATTGATTTTATTCAATCTCATTATCTAATTCTGTTGTTCTAGATACAAACTTAACCTCCACGCACATTTTACCATGATCTGACGACCTGTTTGTTCCAAAGGCTATTCGATTTTTATGAATGTAACAATAATCAATTTTAATGGCTTGTCAGTGTTTCCTAAACAATTACACAACAATTATACATGAAACAATTATATATTATATATGATGTAAGAATATTGATATTGGCTGGAATGTACCCAATTATTTGGGGCATGCTGAAATGTAAGAAAGCAGCAAGCTATTCTAAAACTGTT